>JAUUDZ010466445.1:0-11996 GCA_032361705.1 Panulirus versicolor
TATGAGTGGCTGTATACTTGTGCAATTGTTGTACAAATATACATCGTTAAGGTAAACACTGCGACCATATCCTGCCTTAACCCACCCCAGACTAGTTGGCTTGTTTGTGACAACGGCGCCAGAGAAAGTGAGCGAGTACTTCGTTACCTTCTATATTTTCATATTTGTTCGTTGTTTCCCGCTTTAGCTTGGTAGCATAAGGAACGAACGGAAAACACGCCTTATTCGCTCGCAATCCATTCTCTAGCTGTCAGGTGTAATGCATCGAAACCACAACTCCCTGTTCATAATCAGGGCCCCACAGACCTTTCTATGGTTTGCCCCAGTTGTTTCATATTCCTTGGTTCACTCCAATGACAGCATGTCGCCCCATCTATACTACATCGCTTGAGTTCATTCTGTCACCCTCGAATCCAAGCCACACATCCTCTCTGTCAACCTCTCGCCATCCACCCCCTCAAAGTACCTATGATGAGAATTTGTCCCTCGAGGGAGGGTACGTAGTGCTTATCACAGGTGCTGTTTTTTATTATTTTTCTTAACGTCACAATCTTTTTTATCGCCATGTACTGAACATAGCTGTTAGTCATGACTTCATCAGGTACTGTCTCTATGCAAATGTCATGTTTTACTTCTCAAAATCACCTTCACTCTTCTCTCCCTGCTTCAGTCGTCACTTGTGCTATTTACAAATTTTGTGAAGCAAGATTTGTCGGTCTCTCTTGCTGGCCTCTGGAATATTTCATTTTCGCGCTTCTCAAGCGTTCCTCTATATTAGTCTCCTCGTCACTGTCGAAGCTGTGAGTCTTATATTAACTTTTATTTTCCTGTGTATAACTTCCGATAGTGTATTCCTCTTACGACTCTGTACAGCTAAGCTACTGTTTCTTTTTTAATCTTTTTCCCGATCGTTTGTGTTCCACTCCCGGAGCCTTGCTAGTAAAGCTCGAGGAATGAGGGTGACTATGCCATGTATGACTGACTAGCAGGCATATTTTGGAGGACCATACCATTAGTTTTGCAGTACATTTTCAATGTCAACATCAAATTGAAACTTTTCATATAAGTGACAACTATTATGTCGCGACAGTTACATCTCAGTAGTTAAGTGTCTTCAAGAATCTCTTCACTAAATTCTTTTTCGTTTTGGAAAATCGTCCAGTGTTGGTTTCATTATCAACCATTTGAAGTATCGTTTTTCAAACGCATTCATCAAATTTCTTCCTTTTTTGTATATTCAAATCTTTTTGCGTTTTTTTTTTTTTTCTTCATTTAATTCGTTATCTCGTCCCATCAGCATAACAATTTTGGGATCGTCGGCAAAACCTATTAAGATTCTTTTCTCTCCTTGCCTACGTCAGTTTTAGTGTGTTATCTTGTCTCTGTGAGAGAGAGTGAGGTGAAGGCTGGGGTCGGGAGGGGAGGGATGAAAATCGCTTTCAAGCGGAAAGGGAGCGAGGTGGGTGGGTGGGTGGCGGTGTTAATGTTGATAGCGATATGGAAAGGTTCCCCTGGGAAGCGGAGGGAGGAGGTGCAGGTGGGTGAGGTAGACGGCAAGGGCCGAGCACAACCACACCGACTCCGTGGTCTGTCATTTGTGGAGGTAAACCAGCGCCCCCGGACGACGTAGCGTGAAATCATGGTGTCACACACATAGGCTTCTCGTTTCGGGTCATTCTAAAAAGTTTGGCTACTCTGCGGTCGTGAATAATCCCTCTCTCAAAGTTCCTGAAGAGACTTCGAGCCAGAGAGAACGCTGAGGACTCTCTTGGTAGATGACCTGCCTCGCGAGAGGTCATGCTACGGCCTCGTCCCAGTGTTCATACCGCTCTGCTGGCAGTCGTGTTTGTTTAGATCGTGTTGACCAGTGTGTCAGATTAATTGTTCAACCCTGGATCAAGAATTATAGGCCAGACGACACGTCATAGTAGCTGGGTGACTGAAAAGAAGATAGGAACCAGACCAAATGACCCTTCACAGTATCTGAGTGACTGTAAAAGACAGGCAAGATATTCTGTCTGCAAACGACAGTGGGAGTTTCTGGTGATGAGGTATGTAATGCTTTGTTCGATGTGTAGTGGTGTTTCACAGTTTGTTACGGCTGTGTTGGTCTTGCACTGGTTAATCTTTGGAAAAGAAACTCTGCTTTGTTTCGGAACTATTCTTTCTTCGTTCGTCTTGCTTCTACAAACGAAATAAACAAAAGTAAACAGTGGTTGAGGGCGCGGTGGGCCGTGAGTGACCTTGCCTGCTGCCACTTGGACAGATTATATGAAATGCATATTTAATTTACGTAGGAAATACATTGAATACAGTAAATGTCATGCCATGAATACGTTATTGAAATGGTGTAAATACTTATAAGAATGTGAATGCATTGTATTAAGTATGAATATATGAACACGTTATCTTGACAGTATAGATTGTCTCTAGGCCTGGTATGGAAGGCTGCCCGACCTCAAGGAGCACAGTAGTACGACCTTAGGACATGATATTGACCTTGTAGGGTCAGGTCAAACACCAGACCATCATGCTGAAGGATCATACAATAAGATACTGCTGAAGGACATCTAGCCCCCCGCTACAGTCTGTCTGACTTGGGAGGACAATTTTCCTCTAACATCTTGACAAGTGATATAAAATTGTTCAATGGCAGCTAGAAATGTTCTTTGTTATTGCTTAAGGTACGCCAACTGTCTAAATTGTCGCCGTGAACCGTCATGACGAGTACAGCCCACCGTCCACCACCGCGGGAGGTGGCGACTGGACAGAAGGAAACCTCCATTCAGAAGGGAGTGGGAGGTAGTGCCTCTTTGCCAGGTTATCACTCTGTGCTAACCTCTCGCTCGACCACAAATAGGGAATGGAAGAGGTGATGAACCTCGCTGCATAAAGCAATATTACTAACAGGGGTTAGTAAACATCTGTAACGGAATTTCATTTTTGTTTCATTGTTCTATTATGTGGTGGTTGGGTTGCGTTAATGTGTTGTACAGTTGTTTTCACAAGAGCATGTCCGTGTTGCCGTCATGTTGTAATAAAGTGCGAGTTTGTTGTACTGAGACTGGTGTATTATAGCGTTTTCGTGCCGTTGTGTGGTATGGTGTGATGAGCTACCCAGCTGAGACTGCTGGACTGAATTGTCTAGGTGCGTTCCAGAGTACCGTGTGTTGAGGTGTGCTTTTTGGCTCGCTAGTGTTTAAAGCGGCGTCTTACGATGCTGGGACAGAAATAAGATTTCTTTTGTGTAGTTTTTGTTTTATTTTAGTTTACATATTTTATTGATTTGCTTTAAAACTTCAGTACACAATGACATGCTGACTAAGACACCAGGCTCGAACTGTTTTGGCATCATCAAAAGTCTTGTAAACAAGCTTTGAAATAATTATAGTTGTAATTATCTTAATTATGGCAGTTTGCTTATTGGTCTGTTGTGGTGGTGATGTACCATCCTGTGGTGTTATTATTACGTGCTTAGGTCTGTTGTTTCCTACATTGTGGTGTTATGACGCAAGTTTTTCCCTTATTGTCCACCAGGTGGGGGGTTGGCAATTGACAGCTGTTCACACGGTTACCGGCACCCAGGTTTCTGGTGGATTGTTACGCTGTGACTTGCTTGCTGACATTTTCTACATGTTTGGTGGTGTTGCTAGGCGACTCTCTGCTCGAGGACTTTGTTGTGGCCGCCAGCTCTGGTGATCTACGTCTCGGTGAGGTACCTGTTGGTTGTTATGCATCTTTGGTGAGTTTTAAATCGTGTTACGAGCCGCGCATTATGTAGTGGTGAAGTGTTCCTTGATCTGTCGCTCAGATGACGTGGTATGAGTCGTCGCGTGTCGCTGGTATGGTGCGTGTGTGTAGGTTGGTAGCGAGCCACTTGACAGGGCTGGTGCGAGCTGTTTACCTTTCCGTTGCCTGGTGACTTGACGTGACCGCGTGGGAAGGGTATCGTTTCGGCAGGTGTCGCTTCTCCGGCCAGGTGCTACGTGTCGTTTGTACAGGTGTCAGTGTTTGTCCTGGCGTTACGTGTCGTCTGGCTGGGTGTCATGTGTTGACGAGGCAGGAGTTACCTTCCCAGGTGTTACGGATGTTACGTTTTTTGGGTAAGAAAGTGTGGTGACTGGTGACAAAGGAGTGGGGTTTTTTTTTCTCTTAAATTTGGGGGTTGAGGTCGTGGACAAAAGTAAACATCAAGGCTGGATTTTAATTGAAATATAGAGGTTAGGGAAAGGGACAAGAGACAAAGTAGAGTATTTACGAATTTTGGAGAAAGTGGAAATGCTGTCTTCTTTTTTTTTTTTAAAGTGCTTGGTCATAGTTGATGGGAAAGACGTGAGAAGGTATAGTTCCAAAGCACTGATGTGTAGGGAAAGATATCAACACGACCTACCTCTTGAGGTGCCACATGGTAATCATGTGACGCAGCAGCTTGTCGAATATTGCATAGTCTAGATAGTGGTAGGGGCACACAAGCAGCCAGCTCTGGTAGAGTATAAACCAAAGTAATACATATAGGAAGGATAGAGACCAACACTGCGGTGTCGGGTAAGTGGGTTCAGTTTTGAAGTTAGACTAGGAGATTTTATAAGTGGGACCACTTTCGATCGCCCAGTGAGGATGCAGAGATAGCATCTCCCTCGAATGTAAGAACAGCACTCCACACAAGGATACGTCAGTCCTTTGTATAGACGAAGCAACTACCGAGAAGAAATGAAATGACATCTAAGCAGGACTGTGTCTTAGAGGCAGGATTAGATTGAAGTTTCCAAGATAGTATGAATATTGCAATAATAAGTGTATTCGTTGAATTAACAGGCGAAATTGCAGATCCGTCATAGGAGAGGGGAAAGTTGAATTTTCGATAGAGAGAAGTAGAAACAGGTCTTGGAAGCATTTAACTTGACCAGATTTCGTCTACCCCACTGAGATATCCGAGTCGGAGTTTGAGGAAGATGTTTCGAGACAAGAAGCAAATAGTGAGAAGTAGATTTGAAGGATGTGAAGGAAAGCGGTGTAGAGTCGTCGGCGTATGAATACATTTGATTTTTTTTTTTTTTTTAGAATAAAGGAGCTGATCAAAAGGAGAAAGTGTAGGTGACAGGACGGAACCTTGAAGGACACCGCTGTTGACAGAGAAATAGGGGAGAGGCTGATCCATCATTAACTATAGAGATAGATCGGCCAGAGAGGAAGCTAGATATGAGGGAGCAAAGTGAGGAAGGGAAGCCAAAAGAGGGGAGTTTTGCTTATTAAAGAGAAAATGGACGGACGAGGAAACACAAGTGCAAGAATGGAGGCACACTGTTTTAGTACACGGGGATGGATGTCATTAGATCCACAAGTTTTAAATGTGTCTAGAGAGGGAAAATCTTTGCGGACAGTTCGAAAAGAGATTGAGGAAGGACACGAGATTAGTAAGAGGTACATAGGGGTTGAAAGAATATTAGTCATCAAAAGTAGTTAGAGAAACTAGAACCAAAGAAAGTTGCCTTGCATACGGGACAGACGGACATAGAAAGGAAAAGTGAACGAAAGGTAGAGCGACTGAAGTTGTTAGCGATGCCCTTTGCCAAAGACCATTGAGACCCATTAGTGGCTGACGAGAAAAAGGTTATTGCACTTTGGATATTAGAAACGCTTTTCCTTGGATGACCTACTTGCAGTGATAAAGGCCAAATGGGAGTCTGAACAAGTAATTTTTCTAAGCCCGGTATGCTTGATCGTTTGCTTGAATGTCTATAGAAACATGGACTGAAAGAAGAGGGCCTCTTAGAGTAGAGGGATTAAATGCTTTCATTCTCGCTTCAAAAGCCTCTGCTATGCGTTTCGCAGAGGCAAAAGCATCACCACCTGAGACGGTAATTTACACATGGAAAGTTTGAAAAGAATTGTAATAAGTCATCCCAGTCAGATTTAAGGTACTAATATCTACGTTTAGAAATGGCTGCTGGAGGAGGTGGTGACTTGAAAATAGCTGCATTTGAGTTGGTCAGATGAACCAATTGGGTGCGAGATTGCGTAGTTAGAGCACGATGGATCGGAGGTGGAAAAACTCGTCCAGAATACTAGGAGAGTATTCACAGCAGTCAGGAATATGGGTGGAATGGCAAAATTTTTCTTCTAGATCACTGAGAATGGCGAATGTGAGGGCTTCAATCCTCTACCATACATGTGGGAGGAGTTCGACCATTCCCTATAGTAATGTTGAATCCCTTGTATTGAGGATCTCCTCTTGCTGGTGGGAGGATGTCCTGGACTCGTGGCAGGAGTTTTACATGGTCGAAGAATATAAACATTGTAGAATTTGGAGAGCAGTAGGCGAAACAAAAGAAAACGGGGGTAATTGGGGAACAGACCTTGAACCATATAACATCAAAGTTTTGGGAATCTGGTTTTCGAGATGTGTGTGTTTTCATAGTTAGATTAGGCAGAAACACAACCTCTGACCCAGAATCATTAGAGGAGATTATAGCTCGATATGAGAACGAGATTAGTGAGAAATTTGTACACTTGGGTATCTGAGAGAAGTAAGATGTTAGGAAAGGTACCAGACAAATGGTCTTCAACAGGAGAGAGGTTTTACTAGAAAGACCACGAAGGCTGATATCGTGAATAGAAAGAGGAATGTTTGAGAGGTAGTGGGAGTGAGCGTTGCTACCTTTGTCTGATTCCCTCCCTCTCGTTGGCAATAGGGTCAGGCAAGAACCTGGAAATTCTTAGCACCCCATGGTGGCGAGGACTAGGGGGGCCATACGTTTTTGAACTTTGATACATTTATATGCAATTTAGCAAACAAGAGACTGATCCGTCGTGGTGTCAGCTGGTGGCTCGGTTGGGGTATGTGTGTGTGTGTGTGTGTGTGTGTGTGTGTGTGTGTGGGAAGTGGGGAAGGGGGGTCAGGTCAGCTGGTGATTCGTCCGAGGATGTACGCCTCCTTCGTCTCCCTCCAACTGGAGTCGTCGTGTTAGGAGTCACTGTGACAGACCTTCACGTGTAAGAGGACGTTACCAGGGCAGTAGTGACATTTGAAACTGTCCCTCTCACGCGGACTTGTACAAGATACGGTGATGTCAAGCTGTGTGCTGGCCCATTAGAAACCATAGGCCTTGGCCTTATTCGGCCGCAGACAAGCAATGTCAGGTGAGGAATGATCCAAATACAGTGAAGATTAACAAATGAACAGAGTTTATGCTAAGATGTCGAGAGAACCAGCTTACTTCTGTCCAAAGATATGCTTCGAGAGCGTATGTTGGCTGTGGACCGGCCTGGCTGTTTTTTGTGTGATGAGGAAGGGTATGGACAGGGGAAGGTACAGTCGTCTGAGGGGTATGGACAGGGGAAGGTGGAGTCTAGGAACAGGCAACAATGTAGTGTATAGATGTGTGGTTCAGGATTCACTGGAGTGTGTCCATGGTTTTTGTGGACAAGTAATTCTAGTGCCTAGTTTATATTCCCTTCAGTAGACTGTGTGCGTGTGAGATTACTGTGTTTTAGTGGAGAGTTTTACACTAGTGTTGCCAGTCTCTTACCCATGTGTATATGTGCAGAGTCTTCTACGTATGTAAACACAAACACACACACACCCTAGGCTATGCCAGGTACTCATTTTATTGACAGGCCCCTGGGAGGGATGAACACCTGGGTGAACTGTGGACTAGCTATCATGACCAGGGTTCGAACCAATGCTGGTTTGATCCCAGGCGGCCCGTTATGCGTGACGATCAATAATGTTAACCGCTACCCACGTGTGTGCGCGTGTGTGGCGATGTTCTCGCTTGTTGGTTTGGTAAGGATATTGGCTGAGCTAAGCACTGCTCACTGTTGTGTATCGCTGGCTGGCCGAAGTCTCTGTTTTAAGGCTCCTTGGGAACCAGTTGCGTGGTAAGTTTGTCGTGCACTCTTAACTCTTGCATGTTTTCGTTCGTGAGATTTGTCTTCTGGTCTCTACACCTTTTTGTGTGTTGCTTCCCTTAAGCATGTACCATATGGCTTCCTTCCATTCATGTTGTCGATGTTGTTTTTTCGGTGTTTTCGACCCTGAGTTTTTTTTTTATTTATGACGAATGGTTAAGCTTTATTGTGTAGGTTCAGCAGGTGTGAATTTTTTTGGGGGAAGTGTGTGGGTACTGGGGAGGCGAGGGTACTGGGTAAGAGAGGCGTGTGTGTACTGGGGAGACTATGGTGCTATGGAGGCGAGGTGCTTAGATTCTGGGGAGTAGCTCGGTGTGGGGAGGATTATAACCTTTCATCAGGTATAATTTTTGTCTCTGCAGATGTCGCCAGGATCTAGGCGAGGTCACCTGGCACACCCAAGGGGTGTTCGAGTTGTTTGTTGCCAGACGACATTGTTTGATCAATAATCGCGGTCAGTTGATCATGGTTCTCTTCCACTTAATGACTGTGCTCTCCCTAGTTAGCGACTGTGCTCTTCCCAGTTAGTCGTCCTACTGAATGACGTTGCTCTTCCCGGTCAATAACGTTCATCTTTGTCTATTTTCATTCATTCTTATTCTCGTGCCCCTTAGTTTCCTCTATCGCCATTTCCTTGTCTCATTATCCCGGATGTTGTTCTTAGATTTCCTTTTTTTTTCTTTCAACCACTTTTCTATTATTTTTTTTCTATTTCTCTAATGTTTTCGTCAGTTCCAATCCTCATCCTTCTGTAGGCGTGATGGTCAGGGATCCTCTGCCCATTGGGGAGCCCACAGCCCCAGTGCGGCTGGGGCAGGGAGGGGGAGGGATCTTTCTCCCCTGGGGTTGAACACAACACGTACACACCACGGGAGTTGAGGGATCAGTCGTTCTCGTGTTTACTCCATATAGTGTTTGGCCCGAGTTTATACCGGTGGTTTATCTCTGTTGATAGTGTGCCATGTCTCGCCATTACCTTATCAGTGTGTGTCTTTGGTAGATAATGCATCTGTCCTGAAGTCAGCTCATGTAGCCTTTCTCTTCTTCGTGTGTGTACGTACCCATCACGTAGCGGAGGTGAGGCGATGGTGTGGGCGTACACGACTCTGGGACAAAGTCTCCATGCTCTTCACGTAGCCATGTGCTTGCAGTTATTAGTTTTCGTAATCTAAGAAACTAATTATCAATAGCCAGAGTTGATCTATATTAATCCTGGTGCAAGACACCGACGTGAGTCCCTCACATGGCTGAACACCGCATCTTACAACTCCGTACAACGTTGTGACATTTGCTAGATTACCCCCAGCACAAGTCTCGCGTAAACCATTTTGTTTGAGATGATGTTGAGCAACTCCTGCTTGTGCGTGACGATGCTATGACATGGTCCACGTGAATCGTGCATGTGGCAAGTCTCTGGTTCGTGACTAGTTGGCAAGTGTTCACATGTCACACCTGTGGATCAACCCATCGCTAGACTACTACGCGAATTGTCGATTGCGATGTTCGTTCTGCGGGTCGGGTTATGTAAGGGACATTTCTGTCCAGCCTAGGTCTAGTCAGGCCTCGTCAAGCTGGAAAACATAAGTCTGGCATTACTGACGAACTCGAGATATCATATAACTCGGGAGTGTGTGGAACAAGGTGAGGTGTGTCGTACGCGCATTGAGAATGAGGTGTGACCCAACCCATCACGTCTATGGCTACAGCTGGTGCCGAAATACGAGTTGCTCTTGCCTTGCTGTGTTTCGCCGCCTCCTCTCCTTTACCAAAGGGAGAATTTGTAGTTGATCTCTTTTCCTTCACTTCTCCCCCCTCCCATTTTACCTCCTTCCTTCATCCCCTCTCCCTTTTTCCCACCTCCTTCCCACACTCTTTTGGCGTTAAGATAGATTGGCGATGCGTGTTTTGTTTCAACCTACTGAGAGAGGCGAGATGAACCGGTAGGGGATAGATAGCCACGTAGGTTTGGTGAAGCAAATGTAGCTATTCTGGCCGACAGGCAGGACAATACGAAAAGAACTTCTTCGCCGTGACTGAGGGTGTATGAAGCATCCCTGTGTGATGGGAAGTGTAGATATAGACCCATGTCTCACGTGAAGTCCTAGGTGAGGTGTACTCTAGGACTAAATGTATACCAATGTGTACGATCGGCCTTGTTTGTGTACTGCTGTGGTCATCCCATCACACCAGCGATGGTGGGATGACTTGCTATGTTCTTGGGTCAGGCAGGTAAATGAGAATGCAATATACAGTGAGGGAGGACATTATCAATCATCCTGATAACTTTATCTTCTTCACAGGAATATGACTTTCCCTATGCTACAGCAACGAGTTGTCACAACAATTATCTGGAAAATATATTTCCGCATGTTAGATCTTCGGGTCGTCTAGCTCCTCGTTCCGTTGATCTTGAATTTTTAGTCTCAAAACTTTTACACAGAATAACCCAGCTGAGAGGTGGAGGGAAGGTTGTCCATCGTAAAACACACAACCATCGTTAGACAATCTGTATATACAACTGGTACGTATGATACACTGAGACACTACTGCTGTGACGGTACGTATGATAAACGGGGACACTATTGCTGTGACGGTACGTACGATCCACTGGGACATTACTGTTGTGACGGTACGTATGATACACAGGGGCACTACTACTGCTGTGACGGCACGTATGATACACTGGGACATTACTGTTGTGACGGTACGTACGATACACAGGGACACTACTACTGCTGTGACGGCACGTATGATGCACTGGGACATTACTGTTGTGCCGGTATGTATGATACACTTAGGTTGTTCCATTTATCAATTCACGTTTCTTTATTCTCTAAGATCTGCCCCACGTCAAATTCTCTGACCTTAATTAGCATGTATAGCAAAGATTGTGCGAATCAAAACTACCTCAATACTGCAGCCTATTTCTCCGTATAATCATCCCTCATGTTGTGCCCTTGAATTAGATTTTAAGATAGAGCCTTGTCCCTTTCGTTGGTTTTGTTGATGGCCCATGTTACCGTGTGGCACTCTGATAGAAAATACTCTCCAAAACATACTGTGGATGTTATGCTTCGAAACGCGACAGTTTTATTCCGAAATGCTGACATTTTCCATCCATTACATTCTATGATTCATTTTTCATAATTGCTATTCTATCAAATTTAGAAAGTAAGAGTGAGAGAAATGAAAGTTCTTAGAGAGGGGTTCCACAGGCGGAGGTTATATCTACAGAAGGTACCCATAAAATACCATTTTCTGTAAAGATGTCCATTTTCTGTATTTTTCGATGTATAACTATACTGTTGGTCGATGTGTCAAACCTTGATAATATATCCTTGTCGTATGAAAGGTCAAAGTTGTTCCTATAGAATTGGCATATCTTAAATCTTTATCCTTGCAGATCTTCCATGATGTGGTACTTTGGACGGCAACTGTTAGCGGTGTTTGTACTGGTGCTGGCGTTCCTGTTGCTGTTCCTGATCCTTACTACGGATAGGAGCCCTGGTCAGTTGAGAGTAGTCTTGAGTGAAAGGGGCATTTTTAGAACGTCAATAGTGTCATAAAAACAAAAACTATATTCTACTGAAATTAAGGGGGAGAGACAGAATCCCAAATGGTACCTTAACAGACTCTTATCTGTAGCCTTCCCCACACTCTGTATTAATTGTAGCCTTTACCACACTCGCTATATCAATTGTAGCCTTCCCATATTCGCTGTCGTCAATGTAGCCCCCTCCCTCTACTGTAATAAATATAGACGAACATTCTCTGTTGTGAATCTAGCTTCCTCCACTCGCTGCAGTGAATGTAGCCTGACCCCTCATACTGTAGTAAATGTAGCTTGCCCCCCCCCCCTCCCACTGTAGTGAATGTAGTCTGCCCCACTCGCTCTAGCAGTGTGCTCACTCACTGCTCGGAATATAGCCTCCCCCTCCAGTAGTGTATCCTCTTACCTCGGTAGGTGTTGGTGTGGCACGGGGAAGAAGCGCCTGTGTTATCTTATGATGTAGGCACACATTGGAGAGTGGATTGAGGGAGAAACCAAAGGAAGATGACATCTTCCTCTCTGACACTGATCCTCC
>JAUUDZ010466454.1:0-11996 GCA_032361705.1 Panulirus versicolor
AAGGCGAGGTGTCTGATGACTTTGAAAGCGTGGGTCTGATGGCCTTGAAGGCGAGTGTCTAATGTGCTTGAAGTCGAAAGTCTGGTGGGCTTGAGCGAGATGTTCTGATGGGTTTGAAGGCCAGGGTTTGATGGGCTTGAAGGCGAGGGTGTGATGGGCTTGAAGGTGAGGGTCTCATGGGCTTGAAGGCGAGGATCTGGTGGGCTTGAGGGTGAGGGTCTGATGGGTTTGAGGGCGCGGATCTGATAGGCTTGAAGGTGAGGGTCTGATGGGTGTTAAGGCGAGGGGCTGATGGGCTTAAAGGCGTGGGTCTCATAGCCTTGAAGGCGAGTATCTGATGGACTTGAAGGCGAGTATCTGGTGGACTTGAAGGCGAGGGTGTGATGGGCTTGAAGGCTAGGGTCTCAAGAGCTTGAAGAGGAGGGTCTGATAGGCTTGAAGGCGAGGGCCTGATGGGCTTGAAGGAGAGGGTCTTACTGGGCATGAAGGCGAGGGTCTGATGGGCTTGAAGGCAATGGTCGGATTGGCTTCAAGAAGAGGATCTGATGGGTTTGAAGGCGAGAGTCTGATGGGCTTGATGGTGAGGGCATGATGGGCTTGAAGGCGAAGGTATGATGGGCTTTCATGCAAAGTCCTGATGGGCTTCAAATCGAGGGTCTCTTTGGCTTCAAGGCGAGTGTATGATGGGTTTGAAAGCTCTAATCTGATGGGCTTGAAGGCGAGAGTCTCAAGGGCTTCAAGGCGAGGGTCTGAGAGGCTTGACGGCGAATGTCTTACTGGGCATGAAGGCGAGCGTCTGATGGGTTTGAAGGCGATGGTCGGATGGGCTTGAAGGCGAGGATCTGATAGGCTTGAAGACGTGTGTCAGACCTGCTTGAAAGCGAGAGATTGATGAGCTTGAAGAAAAGGTCTAGTATGTTTGAAGGCTAGGGTCTTATGGGCTTGAAGGTGAGCATCTGATGGGCTTGAAGTCGAGGGTCTATTGGGCTTGAAGGCGAGGTGTTTGATGAGTTTCAAAGCATGGGTCTAATGGGCTCGAAGGCGAGGGTCTGTTGTGCTTGAAGAAAAGGGCTTGATGGGCATGAAGGAGAGGGTGTCATGGGTTTGAAGGTAAGGATCTGATTGGCTTGAAAACGAGGGTCTGATGTGCTTGAATGCTAGGGCCTGATAGGCTTGAAGGCGAGGGCATGATGGGCTTCAAGGTGAGGGTCTGATGGGCTTGAAGGCGAGGTGTCTGATAAGTGTGAAAGCATGGGTCCCTGAAGGCGAGGGACAGATTGGCTTAAAGTCGAGGGTCTGATGAGCTTAAAGGCGTTGGTCTGAAGGGATTGAAGGCAAGGGTTTGATGGGCTTGAAAGCGAGGGTGTGATGGGCTTGAAGGCGAAGGTTTTATAGGCTTCAAGGTGAGAGTCTGATGGGCTTCAAAGCTAGGATCTGATGGACATGAAGGCGAGGGTGTAAAGGTCTTGAAAGAGAGGATATGATGTGTTTCAATGTTAGGGTTTTGAAGGCGCGGGACTGAACGGCTTAAAGGCGAGGGTCTGTTGGGATTGAAAACAAGGGTCTGATGGAATTGATGGCCAGTGTCTAATGGACTTAAATACGAGGGTCTGACGACGGGAAGGCAAGAGGCTTACGGGCTTGAATGCGAGGGTCTGATGGGCTTGAAGGCGTGGGTTTGATGGGAGTGAAGGCAAGGCTTTGATGGGCTTTAAAACGAGGGTGTGATGGACTTGAAGGCGAGGATCTTATGGGCCTGAAGGCAATTGTCTGATGGGCTTGAAAACGTGGGTCAAATGGGCTTGAAAGAAAGGCTCTGATGGGTTTGAAGGAGAGGGTCTGATGGGTTTGAAGGCGAGGGTCTAAGAGCTTGAAAGTGAAAGGTTGATGGGCATGAGGGCGAGGCTTTAATGGGCTTGAAGGTGAGTGACTGATGGGCTTGAAGGCGAAGGCAAGATGGCCTTGAAAGCGAGGGCCTGATGGGCTTCAAGGTGAGGTTCTGATAGATTTTAGGCGAGGGTATGATGGGCTGAAATGCGAGGATCTGATGGGCCTGAAGGCGAGGGTGTCATGAGTTTCAAGGGGAGGTTCTTAAGGCTTGAAATCGAGGGTCTGATGGGCTTGAAGACGAGGGTCTGTTGGGCTTGACAGCGATTGTCTGATGGGGTTGAAGGAGAGTGTCTGATGGGCTTGGTGCCGAGTGCCTGATAGGCTTGAAGGGGAGGGTCTTATGGGCTTAAAGGGGAGTGTCTGATGGTCTGGAAGGCGAGGGCCTGATGGGGTTGAAGGCGAGGGTCAGATGGGTTTGATTACGAATGCAAGATGAGTTACAAGGCGAGGGTCTGAAGGGCTTGAAGGCGAGGGTCTGGTGGGCATGAAGACGAGGGCATGATGGGCTTGAAGGCAAGGACCAGATGGCTTTGATGGCGTGGGCAAGATGAGTTTCAAGGCAAGGTCTGATGGGCTTAAAGGAGAGGTTCTGATGTGCTTCAAAGAGAGGGTCTGATGGACTTGAGGCGAGGGGCTGATGGGCTTGAAAGAGATGGTCTGATGGTCTTGAAGACGAAGGTCTGATGTGCTTGTATGCGATGGTCTGATGGGTTTGAAGGCGAGGGTCTGATTGGCCTGAAGGCTAGGATCTGATGGCCTTGAAGGCGAGGGTCTGATGGGTTTGAAATCGATGGTCTGATAGGCTTGATGGCGAGGGATTAATGGACTTGAAGGGTACGATCTAATGGGCTTGAAGGCGATGGTCTGATGGGCTTCGAAGCGAGGGTCAAATGGTCTTGAATAAATGTTCACATGGGTTTGAAGGAGAGGGTCTGATGGATTCGAGGGGAGGGTCTAAGGATTTGGAGGTGAAAGTTTGATGGGCATGAGAGCGAGGGTTTAATGGACTTAAAGGCGAGGGTCTGATGGGATTGAAGTCGAGAATCTGATGGGCTTGAATACGAGGGCATGATGGGCTTGAAAGCGAGGACCAGATAGGTTTGATGGCGAGAGCTAGATGAGCTTCAAGTCGAGCTTATTATGAGCTTAAAGGAGAGGTTCTGATGGACTTCAAAGAGATGGTCTGATAGGTTAGTGGCGAATGGCTGGTGGCTTCAAGGCAAGTATCTGATGTGCTTGAAATCGAGGGTCTTATGGGCTTGAAGACTAGGGTCTGATGGGCATGAAGGTAATGGTCTGATGGTCTTGAAGACGAGGGTCTCGTGAGCTTGAAAGCAAGGGTCTGATGGGCTTGAATGCGAGGGTCTATTGGGCCTGAAGGCCAGGATCTGATGGTCTTGAAGGCGAGGGTCTGATGTACTTAAAGGCGAGGGTCTGATGGGCTTTGTAGCGAGAGTCTAATGGGCTTGAAGGCGAGTGTATGATGGGCTTAAAGGAAAGATTCTCCTGGGCTTGAAGGGGAGGGTCTGATGGGTTTGAAGTCGAGGTCCAGAAGGCCTTGATAGAGAGGGCCATGTGGGCTTCAATTCGAGGCTCTGTTGGGTTTAGAGGCAAGGGTCTGATGGGCTTGAAGGCAAGGGTCTGATGGGCCTGAAGTCAAAGATCTGATGGACATGAAGGCGAGGGTCTGATTACTTTAAAGGAATGGTCTGATGGGCTTATTGGCGAAGGCCTGATGAGCTTGAAGGCGAGGGTCCGATGGGCTTGAAAGCGACGATCTTATGGACTTGAAGGCGATGGTCTGATGGGCTTGAAAGAAAGGCTCTGATGGATTTGAAGGAGAGGGTTTGATGGGTTTGAATGCGAGGGTCTAAGGGCTTGAAGGTGAAGGCACGATTGGCTTGAAGGCGTGGACCAAATGGGTTTGATGGCGAGGGCCAGATGAGCTTCAACGCGAGGTTCTGATGGGCTTATATAAGAGGTTCAGATGGTCTTGAAATAGAGGGTCTGATTGACTGGAGGCGAGGGGCTGATGGGTTTGAAGGCTTGAGTCTGATGTGCTTGAAAACGATGGCCCGATGGTCGTGAAGACGAGGGTCTGATGGGCTTGAAGGCAAGGGCAAGATGGTCTGGAAGGCTAGGGCCTGATGGGCTCTAAGGCGAGGGTCAGATGGGTTTGATTACGAATGCAAGATGAGTTACAAGGCGAGGGTCTGAAGGGCTTGAAGGCGAGGGTCTGGTGGGCATGAAGACGAGGGCATGATGGGTTTGAAGGCAGTGACCAGATGGCTTTGATGGCGTGGACCAGATGAGTTTCAAGGCAAGGTCTGATGGGCTTAAAGGAGAGGTTCTGATGGGCTTCAAAGAGTGGGTCTGATGGGCTTAAAAGAGATGGTCTGATGGTCTTGAAGACGAGGGTCTGATGTGCTTGTATGCGAAGGTCTGATGGGTTTGAAGGCGAGGCTCTGATGGGCCTGAAGGCCAGGATCTGATGGCCTTGAAGGCGAGAGTCTGATGGGCTTGAAAGTGTGTGATGTGCTTGATGGCGTGTATCTGATGTACTTAAAGGCGAGGGTCTGATGGGCTTGAGAGCGAGGGTCAAATGGGCTTGAAAGAAAGGCTCTGATGGATTTAAAGGAGAGGATCTGATGGGTTTGAAGACGAGGGTCTAAGGGCTTGAAGGTAGAAGGTTGATGGGAATGAGGGCGAGGGTTTAATGGGCTTGAAGGCGAGTGTCTGATGGGCTTTAAGGAGAGGGTCTAATAGGCTTTAGGCGAAGGTATGATGGGCTTGTATGCAAGGATCTGATGGGCATGAAGGCTAGGGCGTCAGGAGTTTCAAGGGAAGGTTCTGCTAGACTTGAAATCGAGGGTCTGATGGCCTTGAATGCGAAGGTCTGATGGGCTTAAAGGCGAGGGTGGGATGGGCTTTAAGGTGAGGGTCTGATGGCTTTGAAAGCAAGGGTCTGATAGGCTTGAAGGCGCGTGTCTGATGGGCTTGAAGGCGAGGGTCTGATGGGCTTAAAGGCGACTGTCTGATGGGCTTGAAGGCAAGGGTGTAATGAGCTTAAAGGCAAGGGTTATTTGGGCTTGAAAGCGAGGGTCTGATGGGGTTGAGGGAGACTGTCTGATGTGCTTGGTGGCGAGGGTCTGATGGGCTTCAAGGCGAGGGATCTTATGGGCTTGAAGACGAGTGTTCTGGGCGTAAAGGCGAGGATCTTATGGGCTTGAAGACGTGGGCAAGATGGGGTGGAAGGCGAGGGCCTGATGGGTTTGATTACTAATGCCAGGTGAGCTGCAAGGCGAGGGTCTCATATGCTTGAAGGTGAGGGTCTGATGGGCATGAAGACGAGGGCATGATGGGCTTGAAGGCGAGGACCAGATAGGTTTGATGGCGAGGGCCAGATGAGCTTCAAGGCGAGGTTCTAATGGGCTTAAAGGAGAGGCCCTGATGGGCTTCAAAGACAGGGTCTGATGTGCCTGAGGCGAGGGGCTGATAGGCTTCAAGGCGATGGTCTGATGTCCTTGAAAGCCAGGGTCTGATGGGCGTGAAGACGAGGGTCTCATGGGCTTGAAGACGAGGGTCAGATGGGCTTGAAGGTCAGGATGGGCTTGGTGGCGAGGGTCTGATCTATTTGAAGGCGATCTATTTGATCTATTTGAAGGCGATCTGACCTTCTTGAAGGTCTAATGGGACTGAAGACGAGTGTATGAAGGGCTTAAAGAAGCGGGTCTCATGGGATTGAAGGCGAGGGTCTGATGGGTTTGAAGTCGAGGGCCGGAATGGCTTCATGGCGAGGGCCAGGTGGGCTTTAAGTCGAGGCTGTGATGGGTTTAAAGGCGACGATCTGATGGGCCTGAGGGCGAAGATCTGATTGGCTTGAAAGCGAGGTCTAATGGGCTGGAAAGCGAGGGTGAGATTTGCTTGAAAGCAAGGGTCAAATCGGTTTGAAAGGCTATGATGGGTTTGAAGGAGAGGGTCTTATGGGTTTGAAGGAGAGGGTTTGATGGGTTTGAAGGCGACGGTCTAAGGGCTTAAAGGTGAATGTTTGATGGGCACGATGGCGAGTACCTGATGGACTTGAAGGTGAGGGTCTGATGGCCTTGAAGGTGAGGATCTTATGGGCTTGAAGGCGATGGTCTGATGGGCTTGAAAGCGAGGGTCAAAGGTGCTTTAAAGAAAAGCTCTGATGGGTTTGTATGAGGTCTGATGGGTGTGAAAGGAAGGGCTTGAAGGTGACAGTTTGATGGGCATGAGGGCGAGGGTTTGATGGGCTTGAAGGCAATGGTCTGATGGGCTAGAGAACGATGGCTAGATGGCCTTAAAGGCGAGGGTCTGATGGGCTTCTAGGTGAGAGTCTGATGGGCTTTAGGCGAGGATGTGATGGACTTACATACGAGGATCTGATGGGCCTGAAGGCAAGGGTGTCATGGGTTTCAAGTGGAGGTGTTGATAGGCTTCAAATCGAGGGTCTGATGGGCTTGAATGCGAAGGTCTAATAGGCTTAAAGACGAGTGTGGAATGGGCTTGAAGGCGATGGTCTAATGGGTTTGAAAGTGAAGGTCTGATAGGCTTGAAAGCGCATGTATGATAGGCTTAAAGGCGAGGATCTGATGACTTTGAGGCAAGGGTGTAATGAGCTTGAAGGCGAGGATCATTTGTGCGTGAAAGCGAGGGTCTGATGGGCTTGAAGGCGAGTGTATGATGGGCTTAAAGGTGAGGATCTTATGGGTTTGAACGCGAGGGATAGATGGGCTGGAAGGCGAAAGCCTGATGGGCTTGAAGGGGAGGGCCAGATGGATTTGATTGCGAATGCCAGATGAGCTTCAAGGCGAGGGTGTGATGGGCTTGAAGGTGAGGGTCTGATGGGCATGAAGACGCGGGCATGATGGGCTTGAAGGCGAGGGTCTGATGGGCATGAAGACGAGGGCATGATGGGCTTGAAGGCGAGGGTCTGATGGGCATGAAGACGAGGGCATGATGGGCTTGAAGGCGAGGACCACATGGATTTGATGGCGAGGGCCAGATGAGCTTCAATGCGAGGTTCTGATGGGCTTGAAGGAGAGGTTCAGATGTGTTTCAAAGAGAGGGTCTGATTGGCTGGAGGTGAGGGGCTGATGGGCTTGAAGGCAAGGGTTTGATGTGCGTGAAAGCGAGGGTCTGATGGGATTGAAGGCGAGGGTCTGATGGTCTTGAAGACGAGGGTCTCATGGGCTTGAAGGCAAAGGTCTGATAGATTTGAAGGCGAGGGTCTGATGGGCCTGAAGGCCAGGATCTGATGGCCTTGAAGGCGAGGGTCTAATGGGATTGAAAGTGAGGTTCTGATGGGCTTGATGGCAAGTTTCTGATGTAATTAAAGGCGAAGGTCTGATGGGCTTGTGGCGAGGGTCTAATGGGCTTGAGGGCAAGTGTATGAAGGGCTTAAAGGAGAGTGTACGATGGGCATAAAGGCGGGGTTCTGATGGCTTTGAAGTCGAGGGTTAGAAGGACTTGATGGCAAGGGCCAGGTGGGCTTTAAGTCGAGGCTCTGATGGGTTGAAAGGCGTGGGTCTGATGGGATTGAAGGCAAGGGTCTGATGTGTATGAAGGCGAGGGTCTGATGGGCCTGAGTGCAAAGATCTAACGAGCTTGAAGACGAGGGTCTCATTGGCTTGATGGCGAGGGTCTGATGGGATTAAAGGAGGCGGTCTGATGGGATTGAAGGCGAGGGTCTGATGGGCTTAAAGGCCAGGGTCTGATGGGCCTGAAGGAGATAGTCTTATGGGCTTGAAAGCTAGGGTCACATGGGCTTGAAAGAAAGGCTCTGATGGGTTTGAAGGAGAGGGTCTGATGGGCTTGAAAGCGAGGGACTAAGGGCTTGAAGGTGAAAATTAGATGGGCATGAGGGCGAGGGTTTGATGGTCTTGAAGGCTAGGGTCTGATGGGCTTGAAGGCAAGGGCCAGATGGCCTTGAATGCAAGGGCATAATGGACTTGAAAGCGGGGTCTGATAGGCTTTAGGCGAGGGTATGATGGGCATAAATGCGAGGCTCTGATGGGCATGAAGGCGAGTGTGTCATGGGTTTCAAGGGGAGGTACTGATAGGCTTGAAATCGAGAGTCTGATAGGCTTACAGGCGAGGGTGGGATGGGCTTGAAGGCGAGGGTCTGATGGGTTTGAAAGCGGGGGTCTGATAGGCTTGAAGGCGCGTGTCTGATGAACTTGAAGGTAAGGGTTTAATGAGCTTGAAGGTGAGGGTCTGTTGAGCTTGAAAGCGAGGGTCTAATGGAGTTGAAGGAGTGTTTCTTATGGGCTTGGTGGCGAGGGTCTGATGGACTTGAAGGCAAAGGTCTTGTGGGCTTTAAAACGAGGGAGTGATGGGCTTGAGGGTGAGGGTCTGATACGCTTTAAGGATAGGGTTTGATGGGCTTAAAGGCAAGTGTCTGATGGGCTTGAAGGCTAGGAGACCTGATGGTCTTGAATGTGAGGGCCTGATGGGCTTGAAAGCGAGAGCCAGATGGGTTTGATTGCGAATGCCAGATGAGCTGCAAGGCAAGGGGTCTGAAAGTCTTTTAGGAGATGGTTTGATGGGCTGAAAGCGAGAGTCTGATGGGCTTCAAGGCGAGGGTCTGATGTGCTTGAAAGCGAGGGTCAGATGAGCTTGAAGGCATGGGTGTGATGGGCTTGAATGACAGGGTCTGTTGGTCTTGAAGGCAATAGCAAATGGGCTTGAAAGTGAGGGTCTGGTGGGCTTGAAGGCGACGGTCCGATGGGCTTGAAGGCGAGGGTCAGATGGGCTTAAAGGCGAGGGTATGATGGTCCTGAAAGCGCGTGTCTAAAGGGATTGAAGGCAAGGGTCTAATTGGCTTGAAAGCGACGGTGTGATGGACTTGAAGACGGGAGTTTGATGGGCCTGAAGGCGAGGGACAGATTGGCTTAAATGCGAGGGTCTGATGGGCTTAAAGGCGTGGGTCTGAGGGGATTGATGGCAAGCGTCTGATGGGCTTGAAAGCGAGGGTTTGATGAGCTTGAGGGCGAGGGTCTGATAGGCTTCAAGGCCAGAGTCTGATGTGCTTCAGAGCCAGGGTCTGATAGGCTTGAAAGGGAGGGCCTGATGGGCTTGAAGGTGAGGGCCTGATGGCCTTCAATGCGAGGGCCAGATATGATTGAAGACGAGGGAGAGATGGGCTTGAAGGCGAGGGTGTGACGGGCTTGAAAGAGTGTGATGAGCTTGAATGTTAGGGTTATTGTTCTTGAAGGCGAGGGTCTGATGGGCTTTAAGGTGAGGATTTGTTGAGCTTGAGAACGAGGGTCTGATGGAATTGATGACGAGTGTCTAATGGACCTAAAGGCGAGGGTCTGATGGGGGAAAGGCGACAGTCTTACGGGCTTGAACGCGAGGGTGTGATGGGATTGAAGGCAAGGCTCTGATGGGCTTTAAAACGAGGGTGTGATAGGCTTGAGGGCAAGGGTCTGATACGCTTTAAGGATAGGGTTTGATGAGCTTAAAGGCAAGGGTCTGATGGTCTTGAAGACAAGGACCTGATGGTCTTGAATGTGAGGGCCAGGTGGGCTTGGAGTCGAAGGCCAGATGGGTTTGAAGGCGAGGGTTTTATGGGCTTGAAGGCGAGTGTTTGATGGGTGTGAAAGCAAGGGCCTGATGGACCTGAAGGCGAGAATCTGATGGGTTTGAAATGGAGGGTCTGATGGGTTTGAAGGCTTTGTCTGATGGACTTGAAGGTGAGGGTCTGATGGGCTTGAAGGCGAGATTCTGATGGGCCTGAAGGCGATGGTCTGATAGGCTTACAGGCGAGGGTCTGATGGGCTGGAAGGTGAGGGTTTGATGGGCATGAAGGCGAGGATCTAATGGGTTTGAAGGCGATGGTCTGGTTGTTTTTAAGGTGAGGGTCTGATGGGCTTGAAGACGAGTGTTTGATGGGTTCGAAGGCGAGGGTCAGATGGGTTTGAAGGCAAGGGTCTGATGGTTTTGTACCTCAAAATTTGAAGGCTAGGGTTTCATGGGCTCGAAGGCGAGTATCTGATGGGTTTGAAGGCGAGAGCCACATGGGCTTAAAGGCGAGAGCCTAGTGAGGTTCAAGGCGAGAGTCTGATAGGCTTAAGGGCCAGGGTATGATGGACTTAAAGGCAAGGGTCTGATGGGCCTGAAGGCGAGAGTCTCATAGGTTTCAAGGGTAGGGTCTGATAGGCTTAAAGTCGAGGGTCTGTTGGGCTTGAATGCAAAGGTCTGTTGGGCTTGAAGGGGAGAGTGGGATGGGTTTGAAAGCGAGGGCCTGATTGGTTTGAAAGCGAGGGTCTAATAGGCTTGAAGGCGAGTGTCTGATGGGCTTGAAGGTGAGGGTCTGATTAACTTCAAGGCAAGGGTGTGATGAGCTTGGAGGCGAGGATCTGTAGGGCTTAAATGCGATCTGATGGGACTGAAGGCAAGGGTCTCATGGGCTTGAAAGCAAGGGTCTCATGGGGTTGAAGGCGAGTGTCTGATTGGCCTGAATGCGAGGGTCTGATGGGCATGAAGGCGAGGGTCTGATGGGCTTGAAGTCGAGGGCCAGATAGGCTTAAAGGCGAGGGTATGATGGGCTTGAAGGCGTGTGTCTGATGAGATTGAAGGCAAGGGTCTAATGGACTTGAAAGCGATGGTGTGATGGGCTTGAAGACGAGAGTTTGATGGGCTTGAAGGCGAGGGCCAGATTGATTGAAAGGCAAGGGTCTGATGGTTTTGAAGGTGTGAGCATGATGGGATTGAAGGAAAGGGCCTGATGGGCTTGAATGTAAGGGTGTGATGGGAGAGGGTTGGATAGGCTTCAAGGCCTTGGTCTGATGGGCTTCAATGCCAGGGTCTGATGGGCTTGAACGCAAGGGCTTCATGGGCTTGAAGGTGAGGGCCTGATGGGCTTCAATGCGAAGGCCAGATGGGGTTGAAGGAGGAGGCCACATGGGTTTGAAGGCGAGAGTCTGATGAGCTTAAAGGTGAGTGTCTGATGGGCTTCAAGGCGAAGATATGATGGGCTTCAAGGCGAAGATATAATGGGCTTCAAGGCGAAGATATGATGGGCTTTAAGGCGAGGATATAATGGGCTTTAAGGCAAAGATATGATGGGCCTGTAGGCGAGGGTCTGATGGGTTTCAAGGGGAGGGTCTGATAGCCTTGGTGGCGAGGGTCTGATGGCCTTGAAGACGTGGTTGTGTTGGGCTTGAAGGCGAGGGTATGATGAGCTTGAAGGCTAAGATCTGTTGGGCTTGAAGGTGAGGGTCTGATCGGCTTGAAAACGAGGGTCTGATGGGGTTGAAGGCTAGTGTCTGATTTACTTGAAGGCGAGGATCTGATGGAATTGAATGCGAGGGTCTGATGGGCTTAAAGGCGAGGATCTGATGGGCTTTAAGGCGAAAATGTGATGGGCCTGAGAACGAGGGTTTGATGGGCTTGAAGGGAAGAGTCTAATGGGTTTTAAGGTTAGGGTGTGATGGGCTTGTAGACTAGGGTGTGATGGACTTGTAAACGTGGGTGTGATGGGCTTAAAGGCGAGGGTGTTATGAGATTGAAGGCGAGGTTCTGTTGACCTTGAAAACGAGGGTCTAATGGGCTTGAAGGCGTGCGTCTGATAGACTTGAAGTTGAGGGTCTGATGGGCTGGAAGGCGTTTGCCTGATGGAGTTGAATGCAAGGGTCTGATTTGCTTGAGGGCGAGGGTCTGACAGGCTTGATGGGATTGAAAACAGGGTTTTGATGGGCATTAAAACAAGGATGTGATGGGCTTGAAGGCGAGGGTCTGACAGGCTTGAAGGCGAGGGTCTGACAGGCTTGAAGGCCAGAGTCTGATGGGCTTCAAGGCCAGGGTCTGATGTGTTTGAAGGCGAAGGCCTAATAGGCTTAAATGCGAAGGCCTGATTGGCTTGAAGGCGAGGGCCAGATGGACTTGAAGGCGAGGATGTGATGGGTTTTAGTGTGAGGGTATGATGAGTTTGAAGGCGAGGGTCTGTTGGGCTTGAAAGCGAGGGTCTGATGACGTTGAAGAAGAGTGTCTGATGGACTTGGTGGCGAGGGTCTGTTGGGCTTGAAAGCGAGGGTCTGATGACGTTGAAGAAGAGTGTCTGATGGACTTGGTGGCGAGGG
>JAUUDZ010466464.1:0-11996 GCA_032361705.1 Panulirus versicolor
ATACTTATCTCCATCTTTATTAGGAGGGAAACATGCCTGTTTTGCCCTATATTCTTTTATTTTTCTAGTATTTAGGAGTTAACCCAGGTTTAGTGAAAATACGTTTGACCTGCACCATGATAATGAAATATGAAAGATTCTGTTAGAATAAAGTATATATATCTCCCACAGTAATATATGCCAATGCCTGGTCTGATCAAGTGGTATCGAGAGCTTACAGAAAATGAAATGTGTAGTAAATATTACCTGGGCCGTAAGGGTCACGTCAGTGCCAGTGTTGTTGGAGAATGTGGGGAAGTTGAAGGTGTAGCGGAGTGGACTGGAGTGTGACCTCGCCAGTAGTTTCATTATCAGCTTTTGACCTACGCTTTAGCCGAACGCACTCACAACATGCTCAACACCGTTTTAATCTTACGCCTCCGGTCAAAGGTCAGTGGCGTCGAAAGAATGGCACTGTGTTTGACCTGACCCCATAAGGTGTGGTAGCGAACGTGTAGTAAAGATACATCGGTTTCGGATAAAGTCGAGATGCTTTTCTCGAGGGCGAAGTGAGTTTAGGTTTATCACGGATGTTGTGGATGTGCTTTTAGTAGTGTCCTCCACCGCAGTCAATGCCACGGTAATTGTTAATGAGGGAGGAGGCATTTCGTATTCGCTTGCAGATGTTGGCGTTTTCCGTAATATAATACAGTCCCGGTGCAGTAAACATCTATAGTCACATGTCCGAAATGAAAGAAATTACTTTCTTTTTTTTTCAACATGAATGATGAAAATGTTCTAAGAAAAACACACATAAGTTTCCCAAAGAACACATACTAATGCCTGATCTCACACTGACTATGGCTTCAAGATCTGTTACTTCGACAACCGACTTGGTTAAAAGAAATAGTGTGGAACTAATTGTGGAACACCTTCACATTCCCTCACACCGATACGGTAAATTACATGAACAACCACGCGAACCACTCTGGTGTTGCTCTCCTGTGACACCCAGTGTTGTCTCAAACATTAAGTCATTTTACGATGCGAGGTACTTAAGGCTGTCATACCTCGGTCTGGGAGATGAAGCATGTGCCGGTGGAGCGGAACACGAGTATTTAGTGGGTAACTTCTTCAAATAAGGAGCAGGAGGGAGTTAACCGCTAACGAGCCTAAAGGCAAAGGTTGCTCCATTTGCACCTGTAGGAGCCTCCATGTATATTTCACTCGCAAGGTGATAAAAACTCTTGTGTTATGAGGAGAGATGCAGAAGAATGTGATCTTGTCTACCTGGCATCTAATCAAGAACGTTTAACAACTTTTGTTGGTCACGACTGCCCACTTTATGACCCGGGACTATCGGCTAAAAATCGGTTAATTTCTAGCAGCTATCGTCCAGACCCTCCAGCATTTGCATCTGTACTAACCTCTGTTTGCTTGCTTGTCTGTCAGCGATTCTTCTTTCCTTTGTTCTCTTGCTAGCCTCCCAGCTTGCCTCTCATCCTTTCTGCCTGGTTGCCTGCCTCCCTTCTAGGTAGGTAGGCCATCTTGCCCTCTTTTCAGTCTATCTGCTTCCCATGCCTGTCTTCCAGCCAGTGATAGTGGCCTTTCCAGCCTGGCAGTCAACTTATGGCTCTCTGAAACATCTGTTCCCTCACCCCTTTGTTCCTGACCCTTTTGTAATCAGACTTAAAGGGAGTGAGTGCTGCTTGGTCATCATGGAACACCGATGGATCATATGGCACTGTTGCGCCAACGTTTGGCACTAGATAATGATTCTGTGGCACTTGTTGTCTTCATGTAGCTTTAGTACGCCAGTATGTTGCACCGCAACGTTGTAATGATTCAGCTTTAATATATTATGTCGCATAGCTATCGCATTCAATTGGAAAATATTCATATGATATTCAAGATATTCATTGATATTCATGTGCTTCTGCTTCTTGTTGTGACAGAAGCCAGGAGCAATTAACAGTACACCAGTATCCCATGGTCCATAGGTTGCTGCAGTTTTTCGTTGTTGGAAGTAGCCAGGAGCAACTTTTCTTTCCAGAGTTGCGAGTTGAGACAAAAAACAGATAGTGTTCTTTGCTAATGTTCCGTTATGTTGTTTACATAAGGGTGAGCATTGTGTCTCGCCTCGGTATTACCTGGCGTTTCTTGAGCCATAAAAACTATATGTGATTATGTTGTTCCGTGGTGTTAAGTAAGACAACAGCTCTGTGCGTTGATAGCAATTTCTCAAGTGACAAAGCCAAGATCACTACCTCTTGTTAAGGTTTTATGGTTTGGTTTAGGGCCAGGATTAATGTAGCTTGCTAATTATCCATCCAGTCACGAAAACCAAAAACACTTTTCCATACTTCTCTGTTCTATAGGGTTACATAAGCCAGGAGCACCTTTTCTTTCCTTTTGATTCCATTGTAAGGCGATCCTAGCTTATATTACATGCTGCCATTTCAAAAGCGGTTGCGACTTGCTCGCGCTCCATACTGTGACATAGACTAGGAACCCTATTGCCATCTAGTGTTAGTGGAAGCAGTAATCACACCTATTTGCACAGTATGTGGAAGGAGTTGTGCACTCGTAAGGCCGCCATATCTTGAATTTTCTTTACCGTCTTGCAACTTTTTAGATTTCTTTATAATTTTCACTTACAGCTTTATCATTTTTAACTCACTCCAGTCACGCACAACGCTGATACTATAAAAGCACATTTTCTATTTATGAGAGCGAAAATGTTTGCTTAATACCTTGTTATGACCTCTGGTAACTCTTGTTTTGCATCTTTCAAAGAACAGTTTATTGTCAGCAATGATGCATCGATTTATGAAATTGACGGTTATGATCAAACTTCTCTTTCTTTTCTTACTCATAGTGGGCAGTTTTATAGCCTCTAACTAGCCTCTTACTGTAACCCACTTCCCCTATTTCACGTACCATCATTGTTTCCTCGTTTCTGTCAGTGAGGTGACGTAACTCGAAAAGAATATTCTAAGGCAGGTTTAATATGAGCTGTAAATAGTGTATTGCACAACTCCTGATGCAGATATCTAAACACAGCTTTGATATCAATCAACATATTGTTTATTTCCTTTAAGAGTTACCCAAACATCGTGTCCTGGCGATAGATTGGGTACATTTCAACCCCAAGTCCCTTTCCTTGAGAAATTCATATACCTAGTTACTTGTAAACATATAATCATATTAAGGACGTCCTTCGTTGTGTTCCATCTCGATTCCTTTGCATTCGTTTGGGGTGAGCCTCACCAGCCGTGGATCAGAGCAGTTGATGCGACCCTGGTCATTCCTTGCCTCCTTCATGACCTTAGCATCATCCGATATGATAGTTATAAATCTTGTCCTTCTGACTCGTATTGAAAACAACAGCGGCCCTCAAGCAGCGCCCTGTGGCATGCCAGTGCCTCGAGCCATTTAGAGAAGGCGCCTCTGGCATGTGGTCGCTGTTCCCTTCCTCCGCGATAACTTCTGATTAATCGAGAAAATCCACTTATATCATCAGCCTCGTATGTGGGACATTGTCACTGACAGTGTCATGGATGTGGGACATTGTCACTGACGGTGTCATGGATGTGGGACATTGTCACTGACAATGTCATGGATGTCGCTGACGGTGTCATGGTCAAGTCCGAGACGGACAATCCACTCGTCCGTGTCCATTTTCTTCTAAGACAGAGCTCACTGTTTCATCGTGGTCTAAAAGTCTCCTTACGCATTACCTCTTTCCTCTGAACCCATTTTCTCTCAGGTAATTTCTTCTTTGCACGTAATCATTCATTTCCGTTTCTGTATAGATGTAGCGCGTGGAAATGTAAATATTGTCTCCAGTTTGTTTGTTAAACATAGCGTGGAGTCATTTAGTTGGTGGAGTGTGTGTTTTTAACGTGTGGAGCTGTAAACACAGTCACCCAGCTGTCTATAAAGCATGGTGCAGCTACATTCAGCTAGTGACGCGAGTGCATTCCGAGTGGATTTGTACACACCGACGCGCAAATATTTGTTGAGAGTAGCGTAGCACTATTTAGCTAGTGAAGAATACATGTGCAGTGTGGAACTTTAGAAACATCCATGTGTACTTCTGTTGAATCTACTGTACCGTCATTTCATCACTGGAGTAGATGTTTAACACGTAGAACTGTAGATACATATCTGTTGAGGGTGATGTACCTTCATCTAGGTGTGTAGCGAGTGTGTAGTGCCAAGACCTGCAGATAAAGTTTTCCACATGATTACTGAGCACAGCGTGGCGTCTTATGGCTGGCGAAATGAGTGCGTTGCTTGAGGAATCTCCCACGTTTGTTGAGGGTAAATGCGCTTCGGGGATGGTGTAAGTGTGTAGCTTTGTTTGGCCTCATTTAGATGGTGGAATGACCGTGTCGTTCTGGGAATTAGAGACAAAATCTTCCTTCCACATGTTTCCAGAGTGTAACGTAGCATCATTTAGCTGCTTAAATGCGCGTGTAGCATGGGTAATTACACCCACGGTATCCCACCTGTTTGCCGAGTGTAGCGTAGCTTTAAGTGGATGGAAGGATGAGAGTGTAGTTTAGGGAGGAGGAGGGAGGAGCCAACAGACGTCATGAATGGAGGATATAATAGCATTGGTGTTTCTCGCTCAATCTTCCTACGTTTATTCGTGACTGTTAACGGCTGGTAAACATATGACAGTGGTAAAGAAATGTCCGTGATTATAATACATAATGAGCTCTAGCGAGCTGGGAAGGCAGATGAACTGGAGAATAGGATGTTTAAGTACAGCCACATATGGTGGAACTACGAGGCGCGACGGTAGCCAGGTAAATAAATATAATTACACGTGCTGTCAGTTGAAGGGTTAGCGAGCTGGTAAACACAGCTGCCCACCGTGTCCAGACCCCCCTCACGTTAGTGTCTCTCCCTGGGGATGGTGCTGGTGGCCTTCAAGCTTCATTTTGGCTTCATGTTTTGCATTCTGTGTTTGCCATTTCATCGTCATCTTCTTCGTGTACAGAGTATTCAAGCTTTTCGTTTAAGGGCAACACTATATCATTTTCCCCTCTCTCAATATCATGTGTATTTCCACTTAATTTTGCATTTCAGCTCGTCATCAGTGCTGTCATAATCAATTTCCACCACCTTTTCTTCTTCCTTTTCATGCACGGCGTTGTCTTTATTTCTGCCAATCGTTTCGTTTTCTCAATTTTTCAACCTCGTTGTTTCATTCCCTTTCATTATTGACGACACGTCTATTGAAATCGTCTCTGGATTGATAGATCACTGCTAGCAGTGTGTCCTGAAGTGAGTCGCTGAGGAGTACAACCAGTGGCAGGCTTGCATAGCGTATGTTATGCTCGTTGCTTCCACTTTAGAGAAAATGAACGTTAGCCATCCAGAATGAAGGCAGCGGGCTCAGTAACTGGTTCATCTCACCACACGTGTATCACATTCACTTCTCAGCCTTCTCTTTCTATCCTAAGCTTTCCATACTTTCTCCAGTGTTGAACTGGTTTAACTGTACTTTCATATTCTGTAAATCATACCACTTGTATGTGAACGTACCCTGACCCTTCTCTGGCTTATCGCTAAATGAATTGGCAATAAGAATGGTTCCCCTTATCTGAAAAAGTGAGGACCCCTTGATTTCTTGGCCCCACTCGGTCTCGCCTGTCACCTTCTAGTGTTGATGTATTGTACCGACATATACTCTCCATGCTTGCCTATGCCTAACCTTGTCATGCAACCTGCAATCACACTATCATAGCAACACTACGTATACTTCGACAGCTGAAATCCTAGATATCATTACAATAAAGAAAAAATCGACCTACATTGACGGCTTGTGTTCCATTGATAGATTTTCCTCTCAATAACAGCAAATATTGTGTAAAAGGATATTCATATCCAGCCCCATTCCTGGAGTGCTGGTAGAACTGGTGAGACACGGAAGAGAATCTGTTATCGTTATGTGTGCGACCCAGAAGCGGCCGCATTTCGCCCTCGTCTTGTTTCGTTCCGGCTGGAGATGGTGGCGTGCTGGTGAGGAGGCGTTGTGGTTGTGATAGTAGTGATGCAGCTGGCACGATTGTGATATTCACTGTAGTGAAGGTGATGCTGATGCAAGCGAGAGCGCAAGCGAGAGCATAGTGGAAATGGTTGTGTAATGATGGACTGTAGAGGATTGCACTATTATGAAACGGGAACTGTATAAATGAGGTGAGTCGTCACATAAACTCATGTGATAGGAGCAAACCATCCCTGCATCACCGTCCCCTTTACCCTCACTACCATCACCACGTCCCCACCCATGACCTTTCCCACCATACCTTGAAACAGCTGCAGAATAGTACTGTACAGGTGTGGTGTCTTTCTTGCATGTGGAGAAATGGAAGCATCAGATTCATGCGTAGATCACTGACGTCTTGATATTTTTGTTACCCTTCACCTCTCGTAGTGACTTCCATGTCTTAATGATACATGTAGGAGGCAATGGAGGGGTCAGTAACAAAACCCCCTGATGAGAGATTTTCTCGTTGTTGTCGTCGCTGCTAATGAAGACCTTGTGCCCAAGCACCGGTCATGATGATACAGGTGCACTGGACACGATCGCAAGACGGCAGTAGCTGCCTCATGAAAATTAACCCCGACCATGATGGAAATGAAGTATGGATACATGTGTATGAGCGGTGAAGGGAGCGCACCTGAACATGTTACAAGAGAAGGGAAGACGGTCTAATTGAAGCCGAAGAAAACATTGAAAGTACGGTGAGCCAAGTAACAACATTGATATACTTCAGGAAAACTAAATTTGAACTAAAGGCAGGTGGAAGGTGGGTACCCAGATATCTGGGTGACATGGAGGAGTTGTGCAAGGAAAATGAAGAGATGATTTGTTTTTAGATGTCAAAGAGAAAAAAGAAGAGAACGTGACTGAAGCATTGCATTAGTCGTGCTTACACCTTGTGTATCTACAGTCCGCATCGTAATGAAGTATGTTATGTATGGACAGTTGAGTAATATATGAGTCATTACGAGACAGGGTGACATAGCTCGGTATCGTTTTCTTTAGCTGTCATATGGCTTTTTCGCGCATCTGTACAACTCTAATGGGTCACCTGCTATGGTTTTGCTACTGGCCTCACCTGGCGGCGTTGTTGATACAGTTTCCTTCGTAAACTGTGTCACGATATGAGAAGTTGATACATGTTCTTCATTTGATTCTCTTTCTTACGCAGCGGACACCGGATAATACTCTTACGCAGCGGACACCGGATAATGCGCTTCTGAATATCATTTCGGACTTGCATATTCAAAGTCACTCATTCGGAAGGAATTATAACTTGTACCGACATTAGGGGAGCATGGGGTACATGCCAGGGATTAAGACCTGCCGGTAATTAAGCAAGAGTTCCAGGTGCTCTCATTAGGTAGTCGAGTTCCAATCCGGTAAACCTACACACACGGAATACCTGGACGCTCGCTTGACCACTGACATGGAACGAAGAACTTCAGACACTTGGACAGCTTGATGCGGGTCACAGCGAACTCTTAATGGTAGGTGGAGAGGGAGCAGGTACCTTTCGGTGGAGAAGGAACTGGTGGTGTGGAGTAGAGGGGAAATTACTTGTACGAGGTGGAAAGTGAACTTATGACGTGGAGTACAGATGGAACTGGTGTTGTGGAGTTGGGAGGGAACTGATATTATGAAGCGCAGAATAACCTGGTTCTGTGAAGCAGATAAGACTCTGTTAACATGGTATGGAGATGGAAATAATGGTTTTAGAGTAGAAATAAGACTGGTGATGTGAGGTGGAAATCTGACTTGTGGCATGGGGTAAAGTATGAAATAATGGTGTGAAGTGATGTGAGGGATTGTGAGCGAGGGATTGGTGGATTGGATGGTAATGGAATTGACAGTATCAGGTAGAGAGGATTCTAGTGCTATGGACTAGAGAAGAATTTGGAGAAGGTAACAGTGGTGTGTCCTCGAGAGGGAAATGTTAATGTGGGTTGGAGAGGCGATTAACGATTTCAGTAAGATAGGATCTTGTGGAGGTGTGTGGGGCGGGTGGAATAGGCACCAATGATGTGGGATGGCGAGGCAATTGATATATGAACCAAAGGCTAGTGATGTTGAGCGCTGAGGGGATTGATATGCAGTGGGATGAAGAGACGATGTGATGATTGGAAAAGACACAGCTGGGGTTCATTGAGGAGACAACTATGCCTTTGAGACTGTAAACGACTTGTGGTGTGTTGGATTGAAGAGCTGTTTGGTAATATGAGGTGCGTAGTGAATAAGTCGCAGTGAATGATTGATGGTTTAAGGTGGTGAGGAAATTAACTGGTTAGGTCAGCGAAGGGATTTATAAGTGGGGTATAGAGGGGATTTTTTTTTTGTATTGTGGATTAGGGAGGAAACTATGGGTGAGGGATGAATTATCCAGTAATGTTATATGTGTATAGGTAAGATGACTGGATGGCTGTGGAATAAGTGAGAGTGTAAGGTCAAGGAGAGGGCAGGTAATAGGTTTATGAGAGTGTGATGGTGGGGTGTGGTTATGGTCATGTTATTGGAATACATCAATGTTAGTGGTGATGGTGAGGTTATGGCCATGTTATGTCAGTTGCTATGATAGTAGTTAGTAGTTATGGCTGTGTTAGTTGTGGTGGGGTAATTTTGTAGTGCCGTTTGGTCAGTAATAATGATGGTAGTAGTGGTAAGGTGGATATTGTATTGTTGTGTGTGTGCCTGTGTAGGAAAAGCGTTGGGTCAATGGGCAGTGAATATTCAGTGTCTTCATTGTTCTGGTGGTCAGTTATATTGATTGTGAGGGTCGTGCTGGTGGTGTGTGTGTTAAAGTGGCAGTGTAGAGATCATGATGATGAATTTGTTGGTCAGCAGTGGTGGTGGTGACGACGACGGGTGGTTATGGTTTTGTTGTGGATCAATATAGTGCTGAAAATGGGAGAGACAGACAACAAAAGAGCTGATGTTCTATGAGAAGAAGTTTCTTCTGAAGTACAATAATAGAATCCTGAGCCTTACTCCATCTAGATGCAGACAAGGTAATAAAGCAGAGGACTCCTCTCCACCCAGCACATCCTACACCACGTCAGCTGGCAGGAAGATAACTATCAAGACACAGTTTGTAGTATAAGCAGAGTAGACTGTCATGGTAATTCAGTAGGAAGGGATGAATGTAATACATATTCTCTCCTGAGCCCAGCCATGGGGTACTTTAATCTGTTAAACAAAAAAAAGTTGAAATAGGTTCAGAGTATATTGCCATTCTTAAACAGGCTTATCATTGATGATTGATATGATTAGAATATTTGTTTATTCTTGAGTTAAATGTGCTACTAGCCTTTACCTCTTCCTCGCTTTTCCTCACCTTCCATTTTTATATTCAATTCTGTTTTATATTTCTTTTACTCTCCATTTTCCTTCTTCTCTTCCTTGTCTTCTGTTTTCATTATTGTCCTCTCTGATATTTAGATTTTTACCAGTTTACCCCAGAACGTAAAAACTGTCGTGGGAGATCGACTTCCAACCTCGTGTGACTTTTGCCAGTAGAGAACAGACAGATGATAAAGAAGTCATGGTTAGAGTTGTATCTGACTGATGCTCAGTAATACAGTAGGACGTGATTGATCATCATCCATTACAGCCATACCTTACTGATCCGTAGACAATGCGGTGGTATCTCATCTTCCACCTCTTCCCTGTTTCTGAAGAGTGAGTAAAGATATATTTGGTATAGTTAAGTTTACGTCTCACGATTCCTTTTGGCTATAAAGGCACAACATAAAAAGATACAGACCGTGAATGTCTGAAGAAGTTTTATCGTGTACTTGAAGGCACATCTAAGTACCTTTGGTAGAAGATAAGGAGCTTTTGTACGTCAGTGAATTAAAGACATGGATTATGATAAAGGGAAAAGCCTATTGGGTTTCTAATTACAGGTGAAAGTGATTGGTCTGATTCTTTAAGAGAAGAGAACTGGACAAATCTCTTCTTTGTACATCCTGACTTGCCGTAGCGCAGTAGCGATCTTAAGGAAATATACGACCAAACATGGGAACAAATAAATGAACAGCATAATAAGAAAAAAAAATAAATGCATGAATATATAGGTATTGATTTAGACTTGTGTTTGAGCATGTTTTTGAGAGAGGCAATGAGAACCGAAGATAAGGAAGGGGGACGAGAGAGAGAGAGAGAGAGAGAGAGAGAGAGAGAGAGAGAGAGAGAGAGAGAGAGAGAGAGAGACTGGGGAGTCGACATTAGGAACACCCGCACAGAGAGGCTTGAGGGTAGAATAAGAATATACCCCTGACGTCACACACGTTGATGACCGTTCCTGTGCCCTTGAGCTTGACACCATTTTGATCGAAGCTGTCGTTCACACAACACCTGTTTCTCACCTCCTCATCCACACCCATGAAGCTGGTCCAGTTCTGAGGCTGAGCAGAAAATGACCACAGATACTATTGAAAATAAACTGTGGGAAATGTATGTGTTACGTTTAATGGTGCATATAATGAAATGCGCGGCGCTATTGTCTGTGACCTCGAGTTTAAGGGAAACAGGTGGGAATCCAGATGATCTGGTTGGATGGATGGGAAAATACAAACGAAAACTGAGGAAAAACATGGCATTAATGGACTGAAAAGTAATTCTTTGGGGTTGATATAGTGTCGGCTTTCGTCAAAGTGGTAAATGTTACATTTGCGCCTCCATTCCCTGGCTGCATACTAATTAGCTTAATGATCCATCAGATGTTGGGGAAACGAGAGAACAGAAAGAAAATTTTTCAAGAAAGGTGAGAGTAATGGAAGACAAAATTGGTCATCTGTGAATATTCATTAGGTATGAGGAATTACGTATTTCAAAAGATTATTGAAGAGGAGATTCCGTGTTTAGATATTATCTTGAATAAAAGACTGAGTATCTACAGATTCTTGGAGAAGAAACTGTGGGTCTGCAAAGTTACTTCAAGAGAAAATTACGTCTCTACACAGATTTCTTGAAGAAAGGTCTCCGTGTCGAGAAAGGTTACCGAAAAAAAAAAATTGTATGTTCATAAAGTCCTTTGATAAAGAAGAATTGCGAGCATAAGAAATTCGCAAAAAATGAGAATTGCACGTTTGCAAAGTTTCTTTGAAACCGACTGTCGTATATTTTACGTGTGCGTGTTTGTATGTCTGGTTACCTATTTGTACAAGATGGGGATGCAGTTCTACACCAGTGGGTCCCCCACCTCTTGAGAATTTCATATTACTAAGCTACTGTTTACCTGATTACATTCATCAGTTACTGATATCATGAAAGGATTTTTTCTAAAATTTCCCTCTTGCACTCCACTAGCGTTATACCTTCCTCCAGTTAGATGATGAGCTGTATTGCAGGTGGCTTGTGAAGTTTATATGCATGTTTTTTCACCACATATTGAGAGACGTCATGAGGACCATGAGCTGTACATGAATCAAGGACTATTAGTAATTTTCTTATGCATTTTCTAGCCATTTTAGGGCTTTCGTAGACCTCCTCCCATTCCACATTGAGGTAGAGCTTCCTACTGCGGAAGCACCTTTAAGTTTGTCATTCAGCTACCCACATAGCTTTACATAGTCCTCTATAACGCTTCCATTTGAATCCTGTATCGGGATTATTTGCTAATCAGCCTAGATCTTTTCATCTATGATAAATAATCTAGACCAAAGAATCATTGAGCCGATTACAGGGAAAAGGAAAACAAGTACAGAATGAAAACAAGTGCAGAATGAAAAGCATCAAGGGACAAAAAACTGTGGATGAATGGAAGAAGGTAATAGAAAAAGAAGAGAAGAATAGCAACAAAAGAAGCAAAAATGAAATAGAGGCTTCAAGACCGGTTGGAAATTTTGCCAAATTCCTCAAGATGATTAAAACAGCAATGGCGAAACTGTGCTACCAGTGAGGCAAAATCTGGATGAAAGCAACATTGCAGACATTCACAAATTGGCCAATAATACAT
>JAUUDZ010466475.1:0-12603 GCA_032361705.1 Panulirus versicolor
AAATGTGTTAGAATGTACATTATAGTGAGAGATCAAGATGTTAAGTGATGACATAACACATATGTACAACAAAGACTTCTAATAATTTCTCTTTTCCGGCATTTATTGAAGCAGACTGTTGATTCATATGAAATATAAATGTACATGGCTGCAATAGTGGTGAATTTGTATTCAATTAGAAATCGTGCATCCTTCCCAAATAGCTAGGTGTCACTCACTTCCCCACCTCTCAGACAATCAGGAAGTATGGCTCATGCTTTCCACAAAGTTGTAGGGTTTCAGGTGGATAAAAGTACAGTGAACCCTTGATTTAATGGATTAATAGGGGTGAGGGGGGTTTCCTTTAATGCTGAAAGTCTGTTAAATCGAATGTAACCTATGGGCCATTTTTTTTTATACAATATACAGTTCACATGGTTTTTTTTTACTCCTGTATCACTTGATGCCATCATGAATTGGAAGGATTGCAAAATTGTGTAATAAATAGTCATAATTCTCTGTTTACAACCTGACCACATGATAGCTTGAGGCAGACTGACACCAAGACAAAGCAAGTACACCCCATGCTACCAAAAACAAGTACAATATGAAATGCGCATGCTACGGCGTTTGAGATTTTTAAATTTTTATATTTGTATTATTAATTGATGTATGATTATTTGCCTGGTCCATTAAATCCGAAATCCATTAATTGGGGTCTTTTATATCGAAGGTTTACTGTACTATATTTAATGTAAAAAAGAAAAAGTATGCAATATTGTATTTAAGTATATGTTATCCAGGACTTGAATATATAAGAGGTAGGGATTTGTGTCTGAATCTAAATTCACCCATGCCCAGACCAATTTTTGTCAGCCTTTTGTAATATTTATTAAGAGAAATTCTGCATAATGTATCTAATTATACAAAGTGTTGAATGTAAATGTATACGTGATATATACAACATCCCCTTGCATAACAATAGTACTTTGTTCTTGGAGATATTTCATTTTAGTGGTCTATCATCAAATTGTGGGCTAAAAGCAAAGGAGAAACTTGTTGAAGTAAACAGAACCTCTGAAAACTGTAACTGATATTGGGGAGGGCCATGCTGATCTGGAAAAATTGGGATGAATGTAAGAGAAACGCATCTAGAAATATACTTAACCTTTTTAAAAACCTTATATGATTTCCCCTAGATGCCTAAATTGATTTTTTGATGTTATACAAAAAGAATCCATTACTGATAGCTACTCCTAAGGTACCCGTAAATTGGGAATTTACCAGACTTTAGAATACTTTTATAGTTAGAGAAAAGGAATATTGTATTAATTAACCAAACAATCCCAAAAATGAATTTGGAAGAGAAAGTTTTGGTGGTGGTGATGGTGGTAGCAGAGGAGGTTTGTCGATTATGTAAGCACATGGCTGGGATACAAAGCTTGAAATATAATACCCTGCCATCATTATGAAATATATGATGGGGAAAGAAGACAGAAGAACTCAATTAATTTGTTATAAAAGAAAAAGAATATTACTGTATCGTATGAAGTGCACCATGTTAGAAATATAAGTATGTTTCTTAAAAGATGAATGTAAGTAGATGGTAAAGAAATCCATACAGTTTTTACAGAGCTCATAAAGTAGAAATTAAATTTTCCTTTGCTCTGACCTCACGTAAAATGCATTATTACTTTCAAAACATGGTCTGTTTGTTTGTTTGTCTCTTCATCTATGATGGCATACTATTCTTCTGTTGCTTTAATAATAAGATACCAGCAAATTAAGAGGACATAGTTTTTAGTTTTTTTTTTCCCAAAAGAAGGAACAGAGAAAGGGGCCAGATGAGGATATTCCCTCAAAGGCCCAGTCCTCTGTTATTAACGCTACCTTGCTAACGTGGGAAATGGCGAATAGTATAAAAGAAAAGAAAAGAAAGTTTTTAGTTAATATGTTTTTTATAACACTGACAGAGCAGATAGATTTTAGAATCATCTCCCACAACCACTGCTGAAATAAGCTTAGCTTTTAGTGTTTATTTGTACAGTGTCAGGCATGATTGCTACCTTGATAATGTATGGTTTGTCAAGCCTTCCACAGTAAATGTATCCATTGCGGTTTGCGATATTCATGTTTTTTGATGTATTACTCCTTTATATTTCTCATTGTTTTCAAGTAGGTAGTTTTGACTTGTAAAGCACATTAAGAACATGAAAATTTGGTGTTCACTATGGGGTGATCTTCAGTGGCTGGAATAAAAATGCAGGTTATTTTACTAGTGCTTGTGGGCTAGGAATCTAATATTGTTTTGCTTTGACATCTTTATGAGACATTAAGACTAAAAAAAACTTGCAGTATCCTTTGATATATCATTATTAATGGAAGAAAATATTCAAAATCATGAATTAGTTGTATGAATTTTTTTTGAATGTCACTATTGCGAGCCCTTTGTGTTATTCCAAGTTTGTACCTTGATTCTCAAATGTCATCGTATGACCTGTCATTGCAGGAGAGCCTTGCTATGTATATTTCAAGTATTCTCGTCACCTTTTATTATATTATTATTGTTATGATTTGAAGGATATGCAAAATTATTTTTTCTATATTTTTAGATTATTATCCCTGGGGATAGGGGAGAAAGAATACTTCCCATGTATTCCATGCGTGTCTTAGAAGGCGACTAAATGGGGAGGGAGTGGGGGGGCTGGAAATCCTCCCCTCTCATTTTTAATTTTCCAAAAGAAGGAACAGAGAAGGGGCCAAGTGAGGATTTCCCTCAAAGGTTCAGTCCTCTGTTCTTAACGCTACCTTGCTGGTGCAGGAAATGGCAAATAGTACGAAAAAGAAAATTAGATTATATGGGACTACCCATGAACCAGAAAATTTTATGATTTAGCATTGCTTAGGTCTCTAGGTTGCCAGCCTAGAGAGGTTCATCCTGTACAGCACAGTGAAATATTTGAACACCAGTTTTTGGTAATAAGGGTAATTATACATGTTCTTTACTTTTGCAAGTTATAAGAATAGGTAAAATATTTTGGTTGATTTTTTAGAAGAAATGACAAATCAGTAATGCTACTGAAAATATGATAATAGCATCTGAAAATTAGGAAAAAGTCTACAATATGATTTTCTACACAAGATGGATAAGTTTAGATATTCTGATATCAGGATAATACATTCAGCAAGGATGGTAGAATGATGAAATCATAAAAGTAAGGCACATAGCTGGACCTCTTGAGGGACTATTGATACATTGTGAGCCATCAACTTTTGCTCAGGTTTGTTCATTGGTGCACCCCTTAGTAATGCATGCCAGTGAAAATTGGTCTATAAGGGCTGAGTGGTAAGTTTATGTGGTTAGGGTAGTTATTTGTTTTTTTAAACATGAGGATTGAATGTGATTTAGTATTCTGAAACAATGCTGGAAGGACTATTGATGTTTTAGGGATGTGTTGAGAGAATAATTTCTTCTGAGATGAGAGGATGAAGATTATTGGGACTGACAGAAAAGTGATGGTACAGAGTGAGGTAGGTTGGCACAGGGGTATATCAGTTGAGGTAGTACAATCTGTACATAAGTACAAATATTATGTTGTTTGAGGATATTTTGAATGACTTATAATGTTCTTTATCTTAAAAAGGCTCTTGGAATGTAGGTTAACTTTTGGGATTGATATTTAAGAAAGCTTATTATTAGTTTTTATTTTTTCTTTACATGTTTGTGCAATGTAGGAGAAACCTGCCTCACAGTCTTCTAAAGGAGAATCTTCACCAAATGACGAGAAGCCCTCAAGCACCACTTCAGAGACAAGCAAACGACCTGCACGATCCTTCTGAAAGTGTAAAAGATTTCTCAGATCATCCCTTTTGGATTTTTTCCCCAATACAGATATAATTGATTTTTTCCTAATTTATTGCTAATGATGATGCAGTTGGCACATATTGTTTGTAGCAAATGCCAAATTCCACTATTAATTTTAGTGTGTAGGGTATTGTGTTGTCAGTAGTCAGTGCTGCATTGAATCCAGAAGTTATTGAAAACCTATTGGTATATATTTTTGTGATTCCCTCCCTTTTATGCCTTTTCTTGAATGGATGAAGTCATTGGTATGAACAATTGGGAAATGACAAATGGGCTGTGATGAAGGTACTGGGAAAAGACTTATCAACAGCATTGTATATATAGAGAAGATTTAGAAATACAAAATTCTTATACAAATGTATTATAAAAGAGGTGATCAATAGAACATCATAAGCTGCCATAATGTGTGATGCTACATTCACTTATATTTAATGATTTGATGTGGGGTAATAATAAAACATTATCCTAACCATCTGCTCTGGTGATAGATACCCTTAGCAAGTATGACATATTAATGATCCATGTTAACAGTGGCCGGAGACCATGATTAGCATGATGGTCGCAGCTAGTCACATAGTCATAGCCAGGATCATTGATAATGATGGTGTAGCCACTGTAGTAATCCCATTTATCTACATACTGTGAAAACCATGTTAGTTGTATACTTAGTTATTTGAGTGTGCCTTCATCACTGTTATACAATTTGACTCTCTTTTTCAAGATAGCATTTTTTTCAGGACTAATATAATTTTTATTATTTGAAAAAATTATATGATCTTACAGATAGATTGTTCTACAAAATATAAATTATGTATATGAATTTTACATAAGATTTTCAGAATGTGTTTAAGTATGAATAAAAAGCAACTACCCATTACTTAGTTTCATTCTTATGAATTTATACCAATCCTTAGAAATTATAAAAGTAAAAATGTTTGAAATTGTTTTGTATAAGTGATGGGTGTAAGAATATGTGAATATGAAAGTTCAATTTTGGTGGCCAAGCGTTGGAATGTTACATTTGGCTTCAACAGATGTGTTTTGTTAGCTGCTGAAGAGGTATTAATGAAATTTGCTGGTGGATTTTTTTCTTTTAATACCAAAGTTCTCATATTTTGAATTGGAAAGAGTTCTGATATGTTTTTTGGAAAAGAGGCAAATATGAATGTATTTAGATGTTTTGAAATAATATAGCAGCAGTCCACAAGGTATGGTTGAGTAATAAAGGGAAGCCTAATGAATGAATACTTAATCTATCTTAAGACATTTTTATAACCTAGTACAACATAGTATAGGGAAGGCATTAATATCATCACAAGACATTTTTAAACCTAGCATGACATAGTGTAGGGAAAACATTGATGTCATCACCCCAGTATCTAGCTGTCTGTATATCTTGACAAATTCATGTTTGCCTGAGAACTCAAGAACAATACAGTGTCTGCAAAAACCCTTGTCCACCTACACATACATTTTCAAAGGTGATGTTCACATTTTTTTGCTTTGTCATCTCTCCCTTGGCCTTGATTACCATCTTCAGACATCTGGGTATGGAACTGACAAGATTGCTGAATTATTCTAGGTCCATAGTGTCTTGATCTGAATGAGGCGAGGTACTGATGAGGTCTTGCAGTAAGCAGCCACATGATCATGCATTCTGAGTGCCCAGGGTGTCTAGACAGCTTGTGTACTCGCATTTTCTTGCTTCTAGGCAAGAATTCAAGCTTTCTCCTCTTAGAAAGGTAAGAACCTTTGAAGCACAGGTGGAAGAAATACAGTGTTCAGAAGCAAAGTTCCCAAAATGAAGTGACAGCCAGGTAGAGTAAAGAAAGAACATCCATTGGAAACCCAGGTCTCTGTGGCCAGATGTACAGTATCACCCTGAGAACGTCATATGCCTGTACCTGTAATAAACCGTGGCTTGTATTGTTGCTTTTGAAAATATATTGAGGATGGTCGATGTTTCTTGCAGACACTGTATATTATAGGTAACCTACATGGATATAATTTAATTTCATTTTGTTGAATTTGTGAAGTGTCAGAAGCTAATGTTTAAATGAGAACTTTTTAGTGTGGAAACGATACCTAAAAGCTTAAATATATTTTCATATAATATATTTTGGCTTCATGTAAAATATATCAAAAACTTAAAACTATTTATACATTATTGTATGTTTTGGCATTCTTCAAAAATTTTTGCAGACTGTTTACATTGGCATTATTGTTTGAGGTTTCTCCAGTACTTATATTTTTTTTCAATGATTATGTGATTCTCAATTGTCTCAGAGACTCGTGTATTTTTGGAATTCCTTTTGTGCATGTTTCAGGGTAATATTGCAGTTGTCATTGTCATATATTAGTATGACCAATCCTCACTCAACAAAGAATTCCTGGAGGAGGAATGCCACACTTCAACACCAAGTCCCATTTAGCTTGCCATTTACATCAAACATAATTATGTATTCTGCACATAAAATCACTTTGAGGTATAACTCTCTTGTAGAGATTTTTGGTTATAGCTGCTTTAGTCTCAGCATCTGCTACTTCATTACTAATGATAATAACATTGCCAGTAAATCAGCAGAATTCTGCTTGCTTATGCTCTTGAGTGGATTCTTACAATCCAGTTTTGGATTTCATGAACTAGCAGATGCATTGGAGCATTGTGTGATAAGGCTTGGAGTGTAGTCTAGGAAGTCAAGTAGACTGTAAATATCTTTTTTGGCAATTGCATAGTTAATTTAAGTGTAGTCTGAATACCATATAGTTATGCACTGAAGATTCTGTTGTAGTTTTGCTGTATGAGATTCTTCTTTAGAGTATCTGTATCTCTGATGCTTGTTCCCATGGTAATAGAGTCTATAAATAGTGAACTCAAATGCTGCTTCTTAGCCTTTAGTGCCTCTTCCTTAACAGGCCAAAAGCAGACAGCAGCTCTTGCACAGTGTTTGCAGAGGCTCTGATCTAATGTTCCTACTGACTGCTACTACCTAATGTTCCTTCCTACTAATTCTACCTCATGTTTCTTAAGTAAGAACAAAACTCAAATTTTCGTTTCATTCTAAGTTCCATAAATATTGTAATTAGTTTGCATGAATAATATTATGCTAAAAACAAATCTGCTCTATGTTGTTACATAAGCAATGTTGCTTTTTGTTGTTTTTATGCATCACATCCTTACAACTATGTTGGGATTACTATACCATCAAACATTTCCATGTTTGCCCTCACAGACAGTAAGTAACCTCTCTTTCTACACTTTCCTCAATACACTCAGGTCCTTATAGACCCCTAACCCTCCCCATCGCTTATTTCAGCTTCCATGATTACATCTGCTGCCATGCAGCAGATGTAATCATGGAAGCTCCCCTTCTCCCAGGTTCTCACCATTCAGACCAATGCTCCAACCAACTTGGCTCTCCCATGCTAACCTTTAGAATCTTTATGTACGTTAACTCGCTTTTTCCTTTCACACTTTCTCAGTAATTCAGACATGAGCTTCTGCAGTTTTTCCAGTTGAGTCTGCCACCAGAACCATGTCATCAGTAAACAGCATCTGAGATTATACATAAATTAGGGGATAGTAAGATTAGGGGAGAGTAAGATAGTTATCTTACTATCTTACTCTAATAGGGGCTGGAAATCCTCCCCTCCTGTATTACTTTCTAAGAGGAGTGAGCCAATTGGTGATTTTTTTCCTCTGGTGCTTATTTATATGTTCCTGGTACTACAAAAAAGGAATAGGCATTTTTTATATAGTCTGGCAGCTGTTCTGGTGTGTAATTTTGAAATTCCTACTTTTTATTTACCTGCTTTTGATGGCTCACCTCTGCAAGCAAACTGTTGTCTAAAATTGTAAGTGTTACTATATGTAGTGTTACTACAGATTTAATTGTTTGAGATAATATGTATTTCTTTGAAACTGAGATAAGCCACTCAACCAAAGAAGGCGGGGAAGATATCGTAAAATACTTTTGTAGCAACAAAGTAGTGGATAAATGGAACAAAGTGAAGACAAAGTGAGTTTGGTGACAGCTATAAATTTTAAAAACTTGGTTTTCATATGGCAGAAAGAAGAGGCAAAGAGAAGGGAACAGAAAAATATAAATCATATTAAAGAGATGAAGTCTGAAGAGTGTAAAGTTCTCTTGTATGCATCTGGAAAATGGAATTACTAGCAAACATACTGCATGCTCATGTAAAGAAATATAAAAGTGATGTACAATATGTATAATGCTGATAAAAAATGAAATTTGATGGACTTGTTCACAGAGCAACTGTAAACAGTATGTTAACATAGAATGAAAAATTAAAAAAAAAGATAGATACCACACAAGAGAAAAAATACATATTGAACTAAAGGATAGTGATACAGTCACTTCAGAATTACCTGGATTAGTATTTATTGTATTATCTTTGATTTAGAAAAAAAGCAGTACTCAGAATGTTTATCAGAATCCTTAATATTCACAGAATTGACAAACTAAACAAACTAGTAATGTACTGACAACTGACATGAACAATGGCTCATGATAAGGTGGTACCATCTGATACAATTTGAATAGTGATTTTAACATACTCTTTCATAAATTCTGGAGACAAGGAAACTTTCATAAAAAATATAAAAATATTATAAGGAAACCCATCATTACAAAAAATATATGGACAGACTAAGTACATCATAAGAACTGACATAGAAATAAGAAATTGAAAGATCATACGAAAAAGGAAAAGTACTTTTGTGAGTAGTAACAGCATTATGAGGAAGTGACAGATAATAATATGAAAACTTACACTGTAAAGTGAGATGGAAGTGAAGGAAAAATATCTATGTTCAATCAACAATGAGGAGAGGGATGATGTGATGCTTTATTGCTGTTGCACTAAAGAAACAAAATGAAAAGAGGGAGAGGTTGCAAGGACGGATGGACTGTGCCATACAATTCAAAGTGATTATGGAAAATTGATGTAAAAGACAAGTGTACAAACTTGAAATGGATTAACATAATTGGTATCAGGTTCAGTGAAAGAAAATGATTTTATGGATATTTACCATTAAGGTAAAAAAATGACAATGTCATGAAAAAAGGAGAGTATTTATGATATTACTGTTCTAGGACAAGTACATAAGGATAAATAGTTATGAACTACACTTGATCTTTATGGGCAGAAAACTATTAAAAATGGTGAATAGTCTTTATAGAAAAAATGAATGCATATGAGGAGAAAGGAGATAAAGCACTCCCTGTCAAAAACAGAATCTGCTGTTGATATTTTACACCCAGTTCACTAAATTATTTAAGAGGTTGTGGATGGAAGCATTAGAATCGTAACAGGAAAGACAGATGGAAATTGTATCTAACCATGCTACTAAGATGATATTGTTTTACTTGTTAACTTATTGTAAGTTGGAGATAGTGGAAAATTATTTTGCAAGTGCATAAAGAAGAAAAATAAAAGCAACATTTCTTTATTTGAAAAGGATAAGTCTCTGAGATATGAAAATGCAGAGGATAATATCTGGAAAGCACATTATGGCTGGATGAAGGATCTGGTACAGAAAGGCAAGCAAATTATAATGAAGAAACTGAATAATCAATAAAAGTGGATCTGTTGCTGAGATGTGGGTAACTTTAGAGGACATATATGATCATCAATTTAAGCTCATGAAATATAGGTCAAGTATGGAAGATAGGTTAATGTGATTGTGGGAAAAATGGACTCTGAGGGAATGTGGAATGCATGGACAGAAGACACAAGATCATGTCCACTGACAGTGTAAATATATGGAAAGAACTGATATAAGATATTGTAAAAAGGATATATGTGCATGCAAGTAGATATAAGGATAGACCAAAAAAGAAATTGTAAGACAGAATGGGTTATTTTGTGTGAAAGGGGACACCTGATTCATGTGTCAAGTGTGCAATGACCACAGTGCTTGGTTGAGGTTCTGCCTGAACATCCTGCTTTTTCATCAAAAAATTGGATGAGATAAATATGCACAATATGAAATTGTTTGAAACTAATATGGCAGCTAATATAATAGCAGTTACATGAAGCAAATAGATCAAAGGAATTCTAGTTGCAAATACAAATCACAAAAGTATTTCAATTAAAAAATTAATAATTCTGTACAGTATGGGGGTGACTGGAATGTTTACAGAATGTCATACAATGGAATCTTCACAATGCAGAAAATGACAAAAGGCCGATGTAATTTAGGTACAAAATATCTTACATAATAGTTTTTTCTATTAATGTATCACAGCATAAGTTGTTTTGTAATAAAACACCTTAGAAAATTTTATTCACACATCCCTTCGTAACCTATAGCCAATAAATGCCCAATCTTACAGGTACTTGTATGTTCACAACCTCCATCCGAAGTAAGGGGTTTATTACTGTGGTAATAACTGGCTCTTCTCATATAACAACATAGTTGTTCAAATAAGGATCAAATGGAATCTACTACTATGCAGATACACAAACACATAGCCACCGATTAAAAGATCAAACAACATTGTAATCACTTCTAATGCCTATGGCATTGCTAGAAATTTATAATTTGCCACTTCTGTGCAGCTTGACCTTAAAAATTATGCTACTCCAGCACATGATGAGTGTAATTATAGATGTAGGTCATAAGGGGTGTGTGTGCGTGTATTAACCCATTCGTACAATGTCGGGAAGAGTTGTACACTTGTAGGGCTTCATTTCCTTAACTTTTTATTCCAACAAGTAGCCTTTCAAACCACTGCAAACTGCCAACATTCATCATTTCCTTGCTTATTTTATTCCATCCACTACCATGATACCAAACCAGTACTTCTTCATGTCATTTCTGAATATCTTTTTGTCTAGCTTCTTGAGTCATTAGTTACTATGGGGGTGCATCTGTTGAATCATTCATTGTCAATATCCAGTTCAGTTAGAAACTTAAGGCTGGTTTTAGGTTCCGTTTCTCTCTCCCATCCTCCCATGTTGGACAGCTTTATTGCCCTCAACTTCTCATTGTAGTTAAGTCCTCTTAATTTAAGTACGTTCTTGGTTACTCTTCCCTGGACCCTCTAAATCAGATCTTTTTGCTTTTTAGGTGTAGTTTCTGTAGGTAGTAGTTGGTAGGCAACCAATGACCAGGGAGGTATGTTACCTGTGTTACCCTCCTGGGTATCTGGTGTGTTAGTGACTACTGCATAATGATTCAACAATTCATTGGTGGTCAAGTTGCACTCCTCTGACCCAGGTAGCTGTCTTTTCTTTCTGCCTCTCCCACACATGGACTGCTGGTTTTATTTCCACAAACATACAATATCTCATTATCACAAATACACTCGACAACTTGTGTTGCACAACTCATTATCACAAATAACACTCGACAACACTTAAGTCACACAACTCATTCTTCGTAATTAGATTTTCCTTCTGTGAACACTATGCCCTAGCCCTGGCTTTTAGCAAAATGGTTGGAGCAATAGATAAAAGTTGTAGGTAGCAGTAGTAGGTTGGAACATTAGGGAGACATTAATAGAAGTAGTTGGTAGGAACATTAGGTAGGAGCCTCTGCAAACACTGTGCTATAGTTGCTCTCCTCCAGTGGCCTGTTAAGGGTGAGGCACTAAAGGCTAAGAAATGGCAATGAAGTTCACCAGTTATGGAGACTCTTTTGCTGTGGCCATCCCCTTGAGTGAGTTCCTGAAGGGAATGGGTGGCAGAGATATAAATAGATTGGCGTGATGTCCAGACTTGAGGCATAATCCAGCTTTGGTCTATGTTATAAATAGCTTACAAAGCATTTTCTTGTTTACATACTTGAATGCAATCCTAATATTTCTATGGTTCATAGAACCCCTTATAAGAAAGCTCTGGTTCCTGGCTACTGAATTCAATCTCCCAGTCTATGTTATCATAGAATTTATGGAAGTCTATGTGGTTTCTTCAATTTAATTTTTCTTTATTTCGTCTCACCTCTGCTGTTAATGTCCTCTTTTACCACATATTCAAACTTGAGCATAACATGATCACTTCTTCCAATTGGTGTATCATATATAATGTTCCCAAAATCCATGCTAGTATGAGTGAAAATAAGATCTAGTAATGATGGTGTATCATTCTCTCTCACCCTAATATGCTCACTGACATGTTGGTACAGGAAATTTTCCTGTATACACTACTCTAAAGTCTTGTGTCTCCACGACTCTCCATCATGAGAATTCCAATTCCCCGTGTATCTCTTTATAATTAAAATCCCCTATCATCAGTACTGTATGATCTCAAGGAAGTGAGTGTTTTGCTCCTGTATGTACCATCTGGATTGTTCCTTGTTATAATTATTTGTTTGTTCCAGTTTGTTGCATTTGTTTGGAGGATTATATAACAATGGTGCCACTAAGCATTTCTTTCCCATTATGTTCTGTCTGAATCAGCCATCTTGCACTATTTCTTGGAACTTCAGGCTCCCTTATTAAGGGGGCTAATCCAACCTCTTCCTTTGCCTTCTCTTTCCTTTCTTGCTATCATGTACCCCTCTAGGCAGAACAGGTGAGACCTTATCTCTCTCTGTTTCCATGATTCCAATAATATCAGGTGCACTTTCCCCGATACAATCCTTGAATTCCAGCTGTTTACAACTAACTCTTAATCTAACAACATTTGAATACATTACTTTCAGTCTGACACTCTAATTTCTTGGCATCTACCCTCTCTGCAGTCCTTGCTGGGCTGCTCCATCCTCTTGCCACATGTGGCTTCTTCAGTTT
>JAUUDZ010466475.1:12613-23220 GCA_032361705.1 Panulirus versicolor
CTTGTATTTGTTACATGATGAATATTCCATTGAATTCCACCTTGCCTTTCAGATTTCTAGCTTTTCCTGGCTTGATGACTTCAAGTCAAATTGTACGATAATGGTCATCTCTTTGTCTTGGATATAACCACCAATTCTTTCCTCTATCAAGGAAATTACTGCTGGTAGTCCCATAGCCTCAGCTATCTTTTAGTACGCATTTCCTCTTGTTTTTATATTCTTCCATATGTGTTGTATGATCTTCCAAGCCAAAAATAATCAGTGATTTACATCTGTCAGCCTCCTACTTTACTAACCTTGCTAATTTTGGTGCCACATATTTTTCAGCTAGATCCCTCAGTGTGGTAGTGTCAACATCTGTGCTTCTACCTTTCTGTGTAACTCCAATTTTGGCTGGCAAGCACTGGTCCTGTATGATCTGTGCTTTTCTAAAACTTCCATCAATTTGCACATTAACTTCCTCAACTGCTTCATCTCTTAACAGTGCATATTATTCTTTTAACTGCTTTGCTCAATTTCCTGTGTACCCCGTTTGTGTCATCCTGGGTCTATATTCCTTTTCCTCACTCTTCATGATCAGCTGATTTGCTTCTGAAAATGCTCCTTCTTCCCCGCCTTCTACTTTTGTCAGTTTGTGTGTGTGTTTCTGTCCTTTTCTCCACCTGAACATTATTTGATATTGATTCAATGGGTTTTATATGTACTTTTGTCCTTTCCTCTATCTGAAAAGCTCCTGGTAATGCCCCTGTGATTCCCTGACCCAGTATTGTCAATAGATTTTGTGTTTTAGTTCTTTCCCCTGATTGCACAGGTACATCCAGAGAAGACACATCAGATTTTGGCTTTTTAATTGGTTCATCTTCTTTCCTCTGGAGTTGTATCTCCTGAACACCTTCCACTAATTTGTGTTTCTCTTTCTTCTCTAGTCTCATGACTCCCTTCATAATCCTTGAGATGCTTCCTCAGTTTTCCAACCTCTAGCTCTAATTGTTTTACATTTTGATAATGTTATCTAACCAGTTCTCATATCACCAAATATTTGCTCTCTGGTGCTTTCTTCTCTTGTCACTTCTTTGCTTTCATCTCTAGCCTTCTCAATAAGACCTGGTTTTGGGCCATTCCTGTATCCGAGTTCATACTAAATATTTTTGGTTCAGACAGTGCAAGTGGTCTTAAATCATCCCCAAAAGTAATACTGGAAAGAGTAATAAAGCTTACCAGATTACATTTTCCTACAAACGAGGAGAATTTAGATGATCAATTGACAAAGTGTTGCCTTCTGGTTATACTAAAAATAAAAATTTCTTTCTCCTTTGGCAAGCTGCACTTTCATACACCAACTTACTACACTTGTTTATGTCACAGTGCTATCCACTCACTCTCTTACAAATTAGGTTTCCTTAAAAGGAGAAAAATAAGATATTGATTCACTGAAGTTGGCAACAATCCTTCATTCAATTTAAACCTGGGGAGTTTACACTCCCAAATCCCATTTTGACTAAAAATTTGGCACTCAAACTGAATACTTGATGCATACAGGAAGCAGAGGCCCCTTTGTATTCAACTTTCCCTCATACTTGTACACAATAGGCTTCATGAGGGGCAGAACCTCCAAAATTTTGAGAGAAACAGAAATTACTGTTTAGACCTTTTCCTACAAACATTGAATAACAGTGCAATTACTATATGTGTGTTATGGGAAGAGAGTGTTGTGTGTGTGATTACTATTTGTGTGTGATGGGAAGAGAGTGTTGTGTGTGTGATTACTATTTGTGTGCTACATCTCTTAACCTTGTATATATTTACTTTGTCTCTTACTCCTATGTATTTATGGAGACACACAAACACCCGAGCCTATGCCAGGTACTCATTTTCTTTGTATTTGCATGTGTGTGTGTGTGTGCTGGCTACTGATCCTGAGTGGTGTGTGTGTGCTGGCTGGTGGTCATGAAGAGAATGTGCTAACTGTTGGTCCTAAGAGGTATGAGTTCTAAGATGGCCATCAAGACTGCTTCTGAAGGCAGTTCGAAATGGACAATGAGGGCAAGCAAAGGGCTTTTCTCCAGAATGTGTGCGAAGATGAACATCCAGATGGTCTTTCCGTGCAGCGCGATGAGGGCAATATGGGCAGGCAAAGGTTCGTTCCCCTGTGTGAGTCCGAACGTGACGTTCGAGATGAGATGGGAAGAGAAAGGCCTTTGGGCACAATGGACAAGTGTACTGTCTTCGTGGTCCACTCAAACCTCCAGCAAAAATACCACCCATAATGCCACTGCTGTCTTCACCATTATCACTGCCATCAGTAACCTGGAAAAAAGTTACCATAATTTACTTTATTCAATTCAATTACACTCATTAATTTTAGTAATCTCCATCTGCAAGTCGTAACATCTTTTGTAAGAAATCTTCTTTGAAGAAGCTGTAACATCATTAATGGATGGAAAAGAGTACAACATCTTCAAGGACCTTCTTACCTTAGAGGAGTCTATCTTACCTTGCTTTCTCATAAAATGCAACTTTGAGGCTGCAGCAGCCACATTAAAGGACTCTTGTGGCTACAAAATAATATTAATAATGATAATAATAATTTCCTCTTTTAGATATTTAAATGTACATGTACATGTTTGTGCATATATATGCATGCGAGAGGATGGGTCTTTCTTTGTCTGTTTCCTAGCGCTACTTCACTAACATGGGAAACGGCAATCAAGTATAATAAACAAATAAATACTACTAATAATAATAATGACCATTTTATTCCCCAAGTTCCTCCCCTCTATGGCACCTTTGGTCTATCAAGTGCTAAGATCATTAAGACCACTGATGTCAAATTTTATCATCCCACTCAAAAATGTTCCCAGCATTACATATCCTCTCATTATGTCTGGCTGCATCTGATTCATTAATGTTAAAATACATGTGATCAATTTGAATCTTTTTTTTTTAACCCATTTGGTATAAGTAACATCAAAATCAATATGCTGTAGGTGCAGGTGTGCTTCAAGTGCCATACACAATGGTATTTTAGAATTAATGGCTTGATATCTCCAGTTTTTCTCACTTAATTATTTTGTCTTAAATACATGGTTATCATTCAATCACCTGTTTACTCACCAATAATTTGCTTTGAACTATTACCAATACAAGTTCTCCATCAGGTGTTGATATTAAAGAAGCTGTGACTCATGAAAATGACAAAAGAGACAGATTAATAGGTAACTTACATTACTAGTACATATTGTGGGCAAAATTTTTTTTCATCAAATTTCTTTGTCGACCTTCTTTGTAAATTATCTCACCCTGCTTGATTATTTGACTAATGTTGAGTAAAAATGTGTCTTGCAAGTGATAGCATATTAACACTAGCTAAAGACTCAAATTTCACACATAGTTTCAAAGGGAAGGCACATGTAGTGTACCTTCAATACTTTTATCAATTTTGTGACTCGCCACATATATTTCCTGTTATTAGTATTAGTATTCCATAAAAATGGACCTACACAATTAACTCACTGTTGTCTACAGCGTAGGAAGGTGAATTAAAGACAATTGAAAATACAGTCTTTATATAACTAATATCAGTAACCAATATACAGAAAGTATGTTCAGAGAAATATGGTAAGGATACTAATAACTATAATCTGTGAATGATAAAAAATATATGCCATAAACAAGGAAATATAAACATTTTACACCTGTGCAAATAAGCATTTTGATTAGACCCTGGACACACAGAGGCTTTGAAATACGTTTCCAATGTGGACACTACTGCCATGTCTTGGGCAACATTGCACAATATGAGTGGTAAATACATGACATTTCAATCATTCAAAGGATTTTACTACACTAAGGCTGAGCAAGCTTAAAATCATGCTAAAGCACAAAAATGAATATCCCAATTAGACTGATGCTTAGCTGTTTGACTTGAATCAATGAGGCACCTATTAACACCATTAAGTGCAAATTTCATTTATGAATCAAACTCATCTAAAACAATGTCCATGTAAAACTGTGTGATAGTGTACTAAAATGTCTCAGGATTAACTGAACCCAGTAATATGTAATAAAGGTGTTTGGAGAACAGTCTGGCAAACACCAAAATGCAATGCCATGGGATAAAACCTACTTAATTCTTTGAGGCGAGTTAAAAAAATGTTTAATTCTCTGGTTAACCAAGATTATTTATATGTCACCAATGGCTGTACTTCCCTTCTTACCCATCACATTCATTATCATAAGGTGGCTTCTATCATAGTTTTTCACTAAATTCAGTGATTGACTCCATCCACACTATAAACAAATGTCATTACGTACATCACCTTTATGTGTTGTGCTTTCATATGTACTACAGAATGGCGGTACAAACAGAATATTTCGTAAACACTTTGGCTGTTTACCATTTCCGCACCTTTCAGTGTGTGACCTACCAGAAGCACTCAAAAATTTATTAATAAATGACTGTTGGTGAGTGTAATCACCATGTAAATGAAGCAAAATCATCCTGTTTGTACCATGGAAACAAAAATGTGTATATAGACCGGGTTTTCTCAGAACATAAGCACAAATGAAGAAGTTAAAAGAAAGGCATGAAAAGACTTAGAAATAATGGGAGACGATAAGTATGTATCAAGACATTGTGGAATTTGTAGCAGTCATCAATGATTCTGCAGTATGAAAGTGAACTAAGAAAAAGACCAAGAGCATAAGGAAAAGGACACCCTTGACTTCAGGAAGAGCAGTGTTTCTATGAGCTTGGTTTACCCAAGAATATATTGGGTTGCTTCTATGTATAATCTTTCCTTCCGGTGGGTTTTATCTGCCTTTGTTATCCAATCGTGTGGCAAAAATTTTCTTAAATTCCATGTATAGCACTATGTATACCTTGGTCTCATAGCATAAAACAAAGTTGGGATAGGAAATAGATATGTGATAATAAGTCTTATTATGTAGTTACCATCAACCATTTCTAATCACAACTCGATACATAAGGTAGCAGAGAACCAAACATCTCTAATTTTTTTCATTCCAAGCAAATTCACCATACAAAGCAAATAATAGGCATTCAATGAAAAATCACAGCTCAAGATTTTTACTTGTCCATCCAGTTTTTATAACTCTGAAAGTATTCCAAGAAGAAATATCAATTGAAAATGAAACATTGTCAATACTGTACAAGGCTTAACTGAATTTGTATATTATGTTATTAGAGATGCTTCTTGGTGTACCCACTAAAAAAAATTTAAACTTAATCTAAACATATGCATGTATATCAACTGAATTACCCAATAATATATTCCGAATATCTAATCACTTTGGTTGAGGTAAAGAAGTACTAAAATATTTGGGTTTTATGGATTACAATAATAAAGAATCTCATAGAAATATATGTTAAATCACTTACATTAACTGACATGGATCAAATGGCTGCCAACAAACATATCTTTTTCTAATTTTGTGTCTATATGCAACTATGCCATTTCAATCAAATATGGCTCTTCTATCATCAAAAACACCTTTACACACTCCTTTGGACAACAAGTTTTCTTCTCACTTACTCCCGTAACTCGAACAGTCTCATTCATCCTCTTCCATTCCTATTCCTTTACAATACACATACTCTTCCACTCAAACTCTTTTGTAGTTGCTCTTCTGTTACACAAGTTCTTTTGTTTGGCCTCCTTCATACTTCTCTACTATTGCATACCTGGAGCTCACCTGGAGTTTACTTTGAAGGCCTTCTACCTCACAACTCAGGCTGAGTCCAAGTCACTTAGTCAGATTATTGGTAGATCAAGCTGTTGAAAGCCATGGCCAGCAGGCCTACTGAACTATTACAGCCTGGTTAGCCAGGAACACTTGATAAATACTTATCCAGGGCCTTTCTCAACCCTTTAGCTGCATGGCTTGACCTCAGCCAAAATAGTATTTTTCTCTATTTGTTACATGGCTCAACTTTCATAAACTTCATTTTTAAAAAAATGCACCACTTTGTTGGAGTGCTGCAAGCAATATTTCTAGCTGAATTTTTACCAGATGTAAAGCTACAGAATAAACAGGATTGTATGTACACTTTCATGAAAATACTGCTATACTTATGCTTTATGGGTATTTGATCATACTTTTATACCTTTCATTAATACTCAATCATTGTAATATTCTTTACCACCTGATACTGTTTTCAGATAATTTTAGTGTTTTAAGTGGAAACTCCATGGCCTTGTCAAACAGAAAAGAAATAAAAAGTGAAAACAACAGTCTCGAAATCTGAGAGAGAAATGACATCAAGACTTTATTGTTTCAAAATATGCAATCTAAGGATTAAATTTCTAAACTGTACACAATGATGTTTCTGATGACTGCAGGTAAGTTGTTGAATAGTCTTGGGCCCCCAGATATACATACATACTCTCAATTAACCTACTTTAAGCATGTTACTCAACAATACATATACTATTCTTCCTTTCTCTATGCTTGTTCTATTACTATTCTTTGGCTTCATCTTCTCTTCCCTTGTTCACTGAAAACCTCTTTTGTTAATGTATCTGATACTTTCTTTATGAAAACTTCATTACATCTATACTTCTTTGAGTATCATACTTATCAAACACAACATACTGAATATATATAGCCTCATACTACCAACCTTTCTAACCCTGCCAACTTTATGTTCCAAAAACCAAAACATACTAGAATTTCTTAAGAGAAGGTTTTGCTACTCTTTATAACAAACATGCATGCACCCGTACAGGTTAATTTCATATGATCATTCTGCTCAATGAACCACTTACCTACCTACCTCATAGTAATCTGTTATTCTTATACATTCCTCTATACCTGTTCAAGTTGCAACCAAAACATCTAAAACTGTCAACCCTCTTCACTTTCCAACCAAGAAATAAGAATTCCCTATGTGAATTTCCTCTCTCTGCCGAGGAAACTTGAATTCATCAACATTCATATTCAATTCGTTTCACACATCCACCAAATATTTCACATTGCTTATAAGTCTTTTGATAACTACAATAAAACTGTATCTTGTATGTACATCTTCCTATTATCTCCCTCTATTTTGACTTCTTTATCATCTTGACCACCATATTCTCTCACTAAGATCATCCACAGTAACACATCAGATTCATGCTTAATTCCACTAAAGCCTTACACTAGTTCTAATAGCTTTTCATACATATCTGATCTTTTAAAAAGTAAACCATGTTTACTCTGATTCAGGTATTTTCAAAATCAATGATTTGTGTAAATCCAATGGTTCCTTAGCATTTTGTCAACAAACATTCTCTCATCAAATCTAATGTTTACAAAATCCTTCAATGAATTCTCCCTGTACATATTTTTCAACAACACCAACGATGTCAATTGATTTGTTTTAACCAAAATGATGCCCTCCATATTTCATTCCTTTTCCTACATAATGTTTAAGGAAGTTGCAGCTAGAATATGAAACTGGTTGAGATGGTCTCACATAAAATTTTTAATTGGTCTGTTGTTATTAGCAGACCAACCTAATGTTTACAATTACATAAGGATTGCTCCAAATAAGAACACAAGAGACTGAATATGTACAAAATCAAATGGAACATTAAAACAGTCGAGTAACAAAAAAAAAAGAAATCCAGGAAATAAAAAAGTGGATGGAGATGAATAGAAAATTCATCTTTTATTTTCTTTAAATCTATTTATTTTCTTTTTATTATAGTAACCCCAGGACCCATTCTGCTGGGCCCCTGCAGCTTCAAGGCTGTGCTACAATCAGTAGCAGGGAAAGGAAGAACTCCTTTAGAGTGAAATAATCTTTGATGAAGCTGTACTCCTTTTAATCCACTGAAGATTATATAACCTCACCAAAAGTGACTTTCAACTTGCAGTGTAACCATGTGCAAGTGAGCCTGGCAATATCCAACCACAAGCTTATAAGCATTAAAGCTGGGATATATATATATTTTTTTTATAATGATGAACAATAAGATCTGTACATACCTAACTCCCACATTAACAACCAGACCAACAATGACACCAGCGGCAACAATGTTTATGTCTGTAAAACCTGTGAAATTTAATTACACTTAAAACCTAGCCCAGGTATCCCCTTATCACACTCTCATAATCATTATTGGGTTTTACGTTTATATGCACTGCCCAGTGCCTTGACATAAACTTAAAACTAAATTGAATATTATGTATAAGAAAACATCCACTGCATTACAGTATTTTCCATTCAAAGAACCTAGATATTTTCACTTGTAATAAATTTTGAAGAATAACGGAAAAGGAATATCTTTTTATCAACAAAAGCATAAAGGGGGCTTCAGAGGTTTGTAAGAGCTACTATTCAAGCTATTATAATAAACAGTTAAAATGTTAGAAAACCTAGTTCTCAAATCTCCAGTGATTCTCTTCCACTTCCAATGAAATTCCAAAACTGCCCATACATGACTCATTTTCATACAAAAACTTGGATTTAATATCAAGAATTATAAAACATCTTCAATAAATGTTCTAAAAATTACCAATATTAGCTATATAACATGTACCAATGATTATTTCCTTAAATCACATCAGCACAGTTTTTTATAAAAAACAGTGGATAGAAAATAACATGCACTACTGTCACAATGGACTGAAATATAATTGGTACAAATTAGATAACACTAGAAGTGACTTAATTACAGATATATACAGAATAAACTTTGCCTGATCCCAAAAAACAACATTCCTTTCAATTCTACCTTACCTAGCTAGCTCTGTTTCTCTCTTCCCTCTTTCTTTTTCCTGTTTTGTGTCTAAAGATCACAGGTATGGCCTTAATGAGGAGGCAAAACTGTGAAGGTGAACAATAATAAAGAAAGAAGTCACTGTCCAAAATGCCACTGGCCACGAGGGGGCTGAGGGTCTGTGGCCTGAACAGCAGCAACCATCCCTTCATGATTTTTTTGCCGATGGCGTCGCATGTTGCTACGGTCAGCTGACTGATAGGGACAATGAGGGCATGAGAATGGTTTGTCTCCAGTGTGAGTCCTGACATGCCCTTCCAACAAGTCCTTCCTGGCTGTCTTGTAGGGACACAGAGGGCAGAAGAAGACTTTATAAGAACCTGATGTCCGTACATGTTCCCTCGCTGAGCCTTGAGATGTGCCACTCACAGGGAACTTCAACCCTCCGACTGCACTGCCACCAACCGTCACCTATAGGGGAAGAACATGTCAGCAGGGCAAAGAGGTGGTTAGGGTGTTGTGGTTGTGTGGAAGGGGTACACATCCACAACTTCAGTCTTTCAAAGGTGATTGATGCAATATATTCCTTACATATTTCTTACTATACATGAACTAGGTTACTTGCTTTTTAAGGTAATCAGAACTTGAAATTCAGATCTTAATGGTATTTGCATTACACAGTAATTCAGTACATAAAAACTATGTAAAACAAGAAGCTATTCATATTTCAACATAATATTTCTATTAGAATCCTACACATTACAATCAATAATTTAGAAAACAATTCCATACATAAGAATTCATATATTGAACTTGACTTTTAGAAAGCTCTAGTACAATGAAAATACAGATTCTTTTTTTCTTCAAAGCTGGATAGGCCTTCAAACACTCACTGCTTTGATATACAGTAAGTTACATTCTATTTTGATAAAAGCTGACCTTATGACTTCACATCTAATGAGTCCAAGCTCAGCAATGAGGCCCTGTTTAATTAATCTGCTACAATCTAACTAGTTGATAATATTTCTTCAATAACTTTAATGAGTCACATCTGAGTTATATATCTAATGAATAACCTCTCATTGATGACCATTGAAGTTTATGGGTGAAGTTAAGCAATAACATTGCCACTTCATGAATTTGATATGATGAATTTTTCTACCAATAATCAACTAAATTCATAACTAAACCCACACTACACACACACATACACACACACACACACACACCTGATCACTATCTAAGTTTTTACAACAGATTGACAACATAAACAGCTTACAGCTCTTTGAAAGATGTAGGAACATAACAACCAGAAGAAATAACATGAAATTAAACAAAAATCATAAGAAAAATGTGAAAAGGTACTTTTATGAAGTTCTCTTATAGTGTAAGAGTGGTGGATAAATGAAATAAAATGACAGAAGACATGGTTAATGCATACAGCATACAGAATTTAAGAAGTTTTATATGACAGAGAAAGTTCAAGAGCCTCATGAGAGTAAACCTGCTCCCCATGTAGTGCAAAGGGGTAACTACAACTATGCAATCACACAGAGACATATAGTCATCCTAGCCTGGATAATGATAACATTATATATGATACACCAGCTGGAAGAAGAGATCATGTAGTGCTCAAGTTTTGAATATATGGTAAAAGAAGACATAAAAAAAAGCACAGGTAACACAGGAAATATTTATATATTCATTTTTATTTATTTATTTTGCTTTGTCGCTGTCTCCCGCTTTAGCGAGGTAGTGCAAAGAAACAGACAAAAGAAATGGCCCAACCCACCCCCATACCCATGTACATACATACACGTCCACACACGCAAATATACATACCTATACATCTCAATGTACACATATATATACACACAC
>JAUUDZ010466487.1:0-11995 GCA_032361705.1 Panulirus versicolor
GTGGGTTGGGCCATTTTCTTTCGTCTGTTTCCTTGCGCTACCTCGCAAACGCGGGAGACAGCGACAAAGCAAAATAAGAAAAATAGAAATAAAAATGAATGTTCTTGGTATGGTGAAAGATTTTGAAGTTGTCATGAAAATGGAAGAAGGGAGAGTAAAAAAGGAAAGGTATAGTATATGTCAAAGTAAAAATAGATTGTAGACAGATATAACAGCATTATCTCCTGTTGCCTATAAGTAAAGACGATAATGAGGGAAACGATTTTTTTTTTTTTAAGGATATGCAGGTTAGCCCTGGTTATGGTCATTTTAGCATTTCTGGAAAGTGTGACTTTAAGCAAATCCATTTTTCCCACAGGAACCCATGTATAAGGGCTGTTCAAGGTCCTTGGGTGCTAACACTAGAATATTTTCTGTGATAACAGTAACCCAGAATCGGTTAAGTTGGGGTTAAGGGAAATGAGGAACTTTAGAATGCTGTATATAATTACTAGATGGAGTGCCCATCTGTTGGACAGGTGAAGTAACTCCCCCCAAAAAAAAATGATCATCCTCATGTCATAACCACTGGAAATTAATTTTAATAATTGTTAAGAAGTAGAAATGAAAAGGAAGGCTGCTGTTGAATTTTGTAAAGCAACAAAAATTACATGATGAAAAAGACATGGGTATAATCATCTCAAGTGAGTTAAAGCTAAGTAAGAAGTGCACAGGAGTGAAAATGGCAGACAGTATTCTTGGACTCATATGTAGGGCTTTTGAATTTTAGTCAAGGGAAATCATCCTGTTCCCTTCTTAAACACTATTCTCTGTTGTGGTCATCATCCTTGAAAAAAAGACATTGACGATGGAAAGAGTACAGCATTAAGCGACAAGGATGATTTCTGGGCTGAGAGACAGATTTTATGAGAGTTGACCAAATGACTTAGATTTATTTAACTTTGATAAGAGACGGTTAACTTATCTAATACAGATATTCAAAACACTGAATATCTTTTTCACTTGATTTCTGAACAGTTAAGGCTTGATTGTGTCATTTGCTGGGCATCTTTGACTCATGATTGGAAATTACAGCCATGAATTTTTAAATGTGGCTGAAAATGTACTCCACAGTAACACACTGGCGGAGTAAGGAAATTTAAGCACGGCATGGCTCAAAGCAAAGCCTGTGTTACGTTTAAACTGTGGCACAAATTAGTTTGCTTCGCACCCTTTACATAATCATTGTCACAGAATCACAATTTTAGTGTCTTAGAAGTGCAGTGTAATAATCATTGTCACAGCATCACAAGGTTAGTGACATGGAATTGTAGTGTAGTGTCTCTGTTCCCTAATTCATAGAAGGCAATATTTTGAAACTCTGTCAATCAAAACTATTTTATAATGTGACTGCTTGTCTCATAAAAAGTTGAAGAGAAAATCATATATAGATTAGAACAGAAAACCTTGTAAATTTTTACAATTTTGATGCATTTATTTTCCCTGAATAGTTTTTAGACTAAATTCTGGTGTGATTTCTTTATTCATATAACTTTTAAAGATTTTAGAAATCTCGATTATTAAAGATTGCTTTTATGTAACAGGCAGCATGTGTGAATCGGTCATACATCTTAACCCAGGGGCCACTACCACATACCACTCCCCATTTCTGGCTGATGATATGGCAGCAGAAAGTTAAAGGTATCATCATGCTTAACAAGATTATTGAAAAGAATCAGGTTAGTACAATGACTTGTATCACAAGCTTGGATACTCATTAGTACCTCTTGGCTTGATGACTCAAGATCAAATGTAATCATAATTGGTCATCCCTTTATACCTTGATGATAACCACCAATCACTTCTTGCCTTTGTCACAGAAATTGCATCTGATATTTCTGTCTCCTCTAGTAGCCCTTTAATGAGCATTTGTTCTTTCTTACCCCTTTTAATCTATCAGATGTACATATGTTCTTCATCCAGTCCTAAAATGATCAGATGCTTACGTCTGTCAAGTTCTTGGTTTACTCATCTTTTTGGTTTAGATGCCACCTATCTGACAGCTAAGTTCATTCATTTTGGTTCATCGTCCTTTTTACCTTTCCTTCCTCTACAATCTCCGTTTTGCTTTTAAGCACTGATCATGCATGCTCTACAATTTTCTGTAACCAGTCTCCCTACTTATTCTTAAACCCCAACCCACCTGACATACACCCATGAGAAACCACATTCCCCAGACAGATGTGAGTCATGCTCTTCTGCTTACGCTCCTGACATTACTCATCTCTATAACAGTGCATTCACTGTTTCAGCATATCCCAAGACCCTTCATGCCCATGATACAATTATCATTATGTACTATGTGTCATTATACAAATCATCTTAAGACAGGATATGTGCAATGTAGGCTGTTGTTTGGTCCTTACTTTACCTTGCTTTAGTGGAAAAGATTTTTAGGTATTAAAAGATCTATTGAGTGGCAGCTTGTTAAGTTTGTTGTAGTATATGTATATGCTTGTTCGTTTTTGTATTTAGTTTTTTCTTAAATGGATTTTCTCTTATCAGGAGTGCTATTAATGATAAGGTACATTATCTTTAATTTTGACTTTGGTAATTTCATATTTATTTATGAAGATAACCCTCCATTAGTGCATTGATTATTTTTAGATGTATTCTGTACATTTTGAATTCATATTTCAGATAAAATGTCATCAGTACTGGCCTTTGGGTGAATGTGATGGAGGTGAAGATACAATGGTGTTCTCAACTGTAGGCATCAAGGTGGATCTTCTCAAATTTCGTCGCCATTCACACTACAATTATAGTACTCTTAGGTTAGTAGTTTATTTTTAGAATCATTTTCTTTAGATATCTCTCTCCTGTTATATGTATAGCCATCCCAGTATGGCAGCAGTGTTACAATCCAGAAAAACCTGTTGTTATGCAAGATGTTTGACCCCATTATATAAGGGGTTTATATGCATGAGCACTTATTTTCTGTATCTAACTATTAAGTATGGAATGTACATCCAACAACTTAGCCTAAGAACTACTTGCCACAAAATTGTATCGGCTAACCTGGATGATACCTTATGAAAGTATAGGAAAATGTGATGATGAGAACTTGAGATAGCGGTGGAGTGTTGGCCTAAGAACTACTTGCCACAAAATTGTATCTACTAATCTGGATGATACCTCATGAAAATATAGGAAAATGTGATGATGAGAACTTGAGATAGTGATGTAGTGTGATGTGGTGGAATAAGTGTTCCTGGGTGGGAAAGGAAGGGGCACTTAGATCATCAGCATCTGGGATTAGTTCTCCCAGACCTTTTGAAATGCTGTTCAGTTTTTGCTGTGTGTCATGCTTCTTTTTCTCTCTCTTAAGCTTAGCTTATCAAGTGTTTGTTAATGTTTGCTGACTGATGCATCTTCTCTTCTCCATCACCATCCATGGATTACATATTCACAAAGTAATTTACTTGGTGCTAACATTTCAAAATTGCCAAATCATTATAACCATAATTTGTGCACTGTTGCTAATGAGTCACTAATTGACAGGGGGCATACACCAGGGCCATACCTTTCCTTATGTCATTTGGGTTACTGAGACACTAGGATTCTTTCCCTGTGCTATTTAAAGTTGCTTGGAATGCAGGGTAACTTCATACCAACAAAGTTTGCCTTTCAGTTTAGTTGGTTATGGGAACAGGCACCCCAAACAAGTACAGTTAGAGTCCCCACAGGGTAAGATATTGTGCTATGTAGAAATTATAAATCCTACATATTTTCCTGGAGCTGATTACAGTTTCTTGTGACATGAAGCACCATTACATACCAACAAAAAAAGGAGAGAGAGAGGTAATCTGTACATATACGGAAAGGATCTTCATGCCATTGAATGTACAGTTATGGATGGTATCATTTAGGAGTTAATTATCCACAGGTTTTTTTTTGTTTCATTAACACTGACTTGCATTTTGCATTTTCTTGCTTTGTAGTAGATTTGGTAAAAAAAAGATATTGAAAATTGTGGAAGTGGGTGTTATCAGACTCTGTCTATAAGTCGTGACACTGCTCTTCAAAAGTCGATTTCAGTTAGGTTGTGCCATCAGCAATGTCTCATCGAGGTCCTTTACCCAGAGGAGTCCATCATTTCCCTGCTTCTGCATGGATTGCAATCTTGAAGCTGTAGGAGTCTCGTACAAGGGTTCTTGAGGTTTTATGATGATAATTATTATGGAAATGTTTGCTGTCAGAGGTAGATTTGTGGGTAGTGTCTTGTCATTAGATTCTATTCAGAGGCTATGATTTCATTGGCACAAGAAAGAATTGCAACCCTCTGGTTCCTTGAATTTGTCACTGAACACCATTAAATCATTTCTGATTTAGCATTAATTAGTATTTAAAGAATATGCTGTTAACCTGAATGTATTAGGTAATTTATGCCCAACCATTATTCCTTTTCAGATTAATTGAAATATCATCTGGAGAGAGCCGGTTGATTTTACATTTTCATTACACAACATGGCCAGATTTTGGTGTTCCACAGTCTCCTGAAGCTTTTTACAAGTTCCTAACTGTTGTACGAGCCAGTGGTGTCCTAGAACCATATGTTGGGCCATCTGTTGTTCATTGCTCAGCTGGAATTGGTCGATCAGGGACTTTCTGTTTAGTGGATACTATTCTTATGATGGTAAGTTAGATTTGGTATCTTGTGATATTAAGCTTCAAGAATTTTCAGCCTTCGTTATTTAAGTACATACATGCATTTCAGCAACAGTATTCAGATCTCTTAAATACCATAAGACAGTTTACCATATGGTTTAACAGTAAATTTCTGTTAAAAAAATTAAAATTCTGAAGAGATTGAATGGAAACATCAGATAATAGTGATATTTGAATATGCGCAATGTCATCAGAGTCTCAAAACACCATCTTATGGTTTAAAAGATGACCAAGAACCTGTTAAGTGCACTGCATTCACTGCTGTTGGATACAGGGATATGTTGACTCTCTCAAGAGAGAAAGAGTATGAGAAAGAGGAATGCATAAGAATGAGTGAAATATAGTACCAGTAGACTGGCATTAACTTTCTGTTTTTAGAGCATTTCAATATTAACCATTTAATGCTGATCAATGTAAAGATGTTATCCCAGAATTGGTAGAATTAGCAAAATCTGAAATTTTACCAAGAAAATGTAATGAACCATTTAACCATTAAACTGCAACGTACACCATTTAGCAGTGCATGATCATCTGCAGTATACATCACCTGAGACAAAATTTCTGAATCACTTTCAGAAAAATTTTTCTCTTAGTGAGCCTTCAGTGTTTTTGCTGGCAACAATTTAAGGGTTACCAGTCGCAGCCAGGTAAACTTAACATGCCATATACTGTACCTCACAATAGAGCAAGTAAAATATTTGTAGATATGAAATAGCTGCTAACAAGAAAAAACTATGGGACCTGTACAATACCCTGTTTTTGGGAAGCAGACTTTGTGATGTTGATTATTTGGGATTTCCAGGACAGAGAAGAGGTTAAGGTTATTTCAGTGTGTTTTATATTATTACAGAGGAGATATTACCTAAGTGAAAGACAGCGTGGTTTTAGGGAAATGAGGCCTTGTATAACAAACCTCTTAGAGTTCTATCTGCCAACAAATATTAGACTTTCAAGTGTATTGATAAGGAAATATTTAGTAACCTGTTCATATCCTACGTAAGACTAAAACTAGAACATGCCTCTCAAGTTTAGTCACCACACCCAAAGAAGCACATTAGGCTAATAGAAAGGGTCCAGGGGAAGGCAATTTAGGTTGTACCCAAATTATGAGAGTTGAGTTACATTTAAAGCTATAGCCTTTAAATTTGCCTACCTTGGAAGAGATCACAACCTTTTAAGTTTTTAGAACAGGTCAATGAACAGTTCTTTGAGGACTTTCTTGGAAACTGTTCCTGGGGTACGTATAAATAGATTAATATATAAATATTTTCATTTGCATTACCATCTTATTTTTTCTGTATCATTATATATCTTTGATTATCCCTTGTTTTAACTAACAATCACATCCCTGGTGTAGCTTTTCCTGCCCTCAACCTAGTGCAATTTAAAGTTTAACAGGCAATTAAAAAACTTATATCCATCATATAAAATAACTTTTCCTCATTTCTCTATTCATTAACATTCAGTCATTCCTTTTGGTTATAATCATATATTCAGTGTGACTTTTCCTGCCTAAACTTGCATGCAGATTGAAAATTGACAGGTAAATGAAAAATAATCCATTTTTATATAAATATTTTACAGAACTAGCAAGACTTTGTTTTACATTAGACTATAGCCTTTAATGATATATGAAGAACCATTTTATTCTCCAATTTAAGTGTAATCACATATCCCCAATTTATTTCAGCTCTCCAAGGGTCTTTGTGGTTCTGGTCAGGGTAAGGTAGTTGAAGTTTTGCTGGACATGAGACGGCAACGCATGGGTCTCATTCAGACTCATGACCAGTTGAGATTCTCTTATCAGGCTATTGTCTATGGTTCACGTAGACTTAGTGAAATGAATGGCAAGGTGAGCTTAATAGTCTTTAGTTTATTTATACTACAGTGATGCAAAGAAGTATCTTTTTTTTAAGGATTTGGAGGGAGTCGCTGGGATAGTCACTTTCAGGCCTTTTTCAGTCATTCAGTATTATTGTTGTTATAAATGTGGAAATGAATAGGATTTTCTCTGGGAGATTTTCCATACACAGCCCATCTAGGAATACATATGTACAATAGAACACAAAAGATATTTATATGTAGTTTTATTTAAACTATGGTACTGTAGGTGTTTAGAGTGAAACTTCTATTGGATTCACATTTCATATATTAAGTTGATTAAGCTGATTACAAATCAGTTCCATTTTCTTCATAATACAGTTGAAATATTGGGTCATTAGTCTTCATTTCTGGTGTTACCTGTTTGATAAAACTTAATATAAGTAATCTTGTTACTTATGAATGCTGAATCATGTGTTAGATGAAGCATATGCTAAATTCTGGCTTGTGAAAATTTTCCCGTATATGATCCTTTATCAATCATCATTATTTTGATACAGGATCCATGTGAAGAAAGTAGCAGTGAGGAACCATCCTTAACAGATGAGCTTCCTCCGCAGCCTCCTCCTCGTACAGATTCACTCACTCGTTCCATGATTGAGAGTCAGTTAGCAAAGGAGCTTGAGGAGGGTAATGGCACAGACACAGCACCAGAGGATAATGATGAAGATTATGAAGATGAAGACAGTAGAGGAGGTAGGAAAATAAGGAAACCTTTTAACAATTCAGCAAATTGATTAAATTGTATGCATACGGACATAGAATAGAGGTCCTTGTTATCAGTCATATTATACTACATAAGTGAACCCAGTTATTATTGTTTTGGATGTGAACCTTGAACTGGAAATGCTAAAGAAAGGTAGAGGTTGAATGCATTGAAATTGAAATGCTTAAGGTTGATACGTGGATTTGGGAGGGTTGGTAGTGTAAGGGATGTTATTATGTAAGCACATTGTGATTAAGAGGGCCAACAAGGGTGTGCTGAAGTGGTTTTGGTATCTTGAGAGGATAAACGAAGAAGATGACTCAGAGGCTTTATTTGTCATAAATGGAGGAAGCATAGGAAGTAGTTATGTATCAGGACTTACAAGACATTGTTAAAAAGAGGATGGAAGGAAGTGATGAAGGATACTAGGCTATTAAGGCCTGAATATTTAGAAGGACAAGATGTAAGTAATAGTTGGTAGGCAGCCAACGATCAGGGAGATATATTACCAGTACTACCTGCATGGGTATCAGGAGGGTTAGTGACATCTGCTCAGTGAGCCAGCGATTTTAGTGGTTGTCAAGTTGCACTCCTCTGACTTGGGTAGTTGTCTTTTCTTTCTAACTCACTAATGTGTGGATTACTGTTATTCTGTCCACAAACATACACTCTCCTTGTCATTTGTAAAACTTGACAACACTTAACTCACACAACTCATTCTTTGTAACTGTAGATTTTCTTGCAGTGAGTACTGTAGGCTAGCCTTGCCTTTTGACAAAATTGTAGGAACAGTGGATAGACTTTCATATACCACATTGACCCTTTTTTTTTTTTTGTCTCTAACTCATGCACATTTCTCAGCCCTGTGGATGTTGAAGCTATTTTACCTGTTAAGAGAGAGGCACTAAAGGCTAAGAAGTGACACTGGAGTTCTTAAGTTATGGAGACTGTTGCTGAGGCCACCCCTTTGAGAGAGTTCCAATTGGAATAGGTGTCAGAGATATAGATAGAGGTATGATGTGGGCAGAATGAATGGGATCAGTTTAGTATATAGAGGACAACATGCTATCATTGGTCTGAAGCAGGGCAAATGAAGCAGTCCTGATAAACCGTAGAGTAGTCTGTAGGGTTTGGATTTGGATTGTATGCTCTGGTTTTGTTATGTTATAAATGGAAATTAATGAGTAGACATGTGCGAATGAGTTTATTGATTGTTAGTTTGTGATGCAACCATACTAAGTTAGTAGAGGCAATTGGAGTTTAAGAAGTAAATGCTGGATATATATATTTTTTTTTACCCAATTACTTCTGGCTTTGCAGGACAGCATTAGGAACAAATGAACAGTGGCTCCTTTGCACACTTCCACTCTATAGCCATTTCATATGAACCCAATCTATGGAGACATGTAATTTGTATCGGCTTCCTATCTCAGAGCATCAAGGAATCATATAGTCAAGGTCATCACATTGATGAATTATGTGCTGTAACCAGTACCTGCCATCCAAAGCCAGGTCCTGCAGACTATTCTGTGATTTATCTCCACTGTCTGCATACCTTGGTTCAGCCTATTAACAGCATGTCCCTTTTCATATACCGCATTGATCCTTTTGTCTCTAACCCATGCACATTTATCACCCCTGTGAATGTTGAAGCTATGTTACCCCAAAAGCTTCCTTCACTTTGTCCTTCCATCTCCTTCTTGGTGTTCCACTCCCCCATACTTTCTTTGCTCATCCTTTTCATGCATCCAAACCATTTTGGCACACCCTGGTCAGCTGTATGTCAGGTTGCACTTACTATCATACACATCTTTTATATTGTCGCTACTAGCATTTCCAACGGGTCCACCCTCTTCCTCTCTTGCATCAATGGAGAGTGCAAGACTTACATGCATAGAATACTGCTAAGACAACTATACCTTCTCTACCATAATGTATACTATCATCTACCACACTGTCTAACCCTTAGATTGAGAGCAGGTGACCTTATATAAGGACCAGTTTTTGAAATGGTCACCTGTCTCGAAATGAAATGTATGACCATTGATGAATGTAATGGCACTTCACAGATTGTTTGCAAACACCGCAGCTCCACTTTTTTCCAAATATAGGAAGTATGAGATGGAATAGAACACTGTCAATCATGAAATAGTGATGAATCTATAAGTAAAGAGATAGGTAGTGAGCTCAGTGAATCAAATTATGTGTCGATATTGTGGTGTAATCCTCTTGTGTATGTTATTAACTCTGTGATAAGATTTTATGTGATCCTTTAATTTGCAGATGCTCCAGCTAGACCATTACCAGCTGAACCATGTACAGATGGCCCAAGCCCAGACACATCCACACCAGCAAGTCCAGAAAATCATAATGACTTGTAAGTTTGATAGCTTTTTATGTACAGTGGATTTCTAAATCTGCAGAGATTCTTTTTTTTTTTTCCTTTTAAGTTGTCTATGTCTTATCTGTCTGTTTTTTAACCATCAAGGCATTTCCCACTTCAAGGTGTGTACCCATGCAGAGTCTTTTCCAAACTTCTTGGTCTTCACACATTTTACGATTGCTTATGTTTAGACCTTTATTCCTTGACTCTTTTCTTATATTGCCGTCTTGCATTTTATTCGGAGCAGCTATAGAAATCTTCACTTATTTTAACTTTGCAATTTCACCCTTACTTGAACTTTAGCCAAGTATACAACTGCACTCTGTGTGTTGATTTGACTTTTGGTTATTCCTTATACTTAGGTCAATTAAAAAAGAAAAATATTTCTGGTCAGTAGGCTGATATTTTCTCCTGTACTTGTACTTGACATGGGTTTTAGAAGTCCTTTGGACAATTAAGTAGCTGAGATGAGCAAAAATGAATTATTATGTGGAAGCCAGAATCTGAAAAGAAGTGACCACCTTTTTTCTTTGGTGTTAGACTCGGAAATTCACATAACTTCAGTTGATTGTGATTAAGTAGAAATGTTCCTTTTTTCTTCCCTTAAGGGTTGCATCAGTCTTGTGTAACACACAACTATGGTTTGCAGTCTTTATGCCAAGGTTGGTTATGGAGAATGTGAGCACAAGAACCTTTCACAAATTAGTGGTTGATAATTTGTATAGAACCCTTCAAGTGCTTGCAGTTGTTATAAAAGGTTTCCCTACAGCTTAATGATTTTTAGGAAAATTTGAACTCTAAAAAAAGATAGTAGAGTGCATGTGTGCACACCACAAATGCTGTTTCAGCATATCCCCAGACACTTCATGTTTACAATGCAGCAACCACAATGAACATGAACATCTGATATTCAGATGCCCTGCATTGTTCTGACCTAGAAGCCTCATGAAAGTAGAATGGACTCTTAGTGCAGGGAGTAAGTTTGGGAAACTATGACGGAGGTTACAGGATCGAGTGAAAGATGCCTTAAGTGTTTGGGGCCTGAACATGCTGGAGAATTTGAAGCATACAAGGGATGAAGTGAATTGTATAGATAAGGTTTACAGGGGAAATATTCTGTCAAAGGGTAGATCTAGGGCATATGAAGTGGTGGAAGGAAATGGGATAACCATAGAAAGGTGTGTGAGGTCTGGTTCTGGATTGGGGGCTGTGGTTTCAGTGGATTTTATTTTATGTCTAAAGAATGGATGTAAGCAATGTCATTTCTTTGTCTATTGATGGCTCACCTCACTAATTTAGGGAACAGTGAAAAGTTATTACCAAGGATGTAAGGCAGGTATACAAGTAGGAAGAGAGGAGAGTGATTGGTTCCTAGCGAATGTCGGTCTATGGCAAGGGTGTGTGATGTCCCCATGGTTGTTTTAATTTGTTTATGGATGGGATGGTTAGGGAGGTAAATGCAATAGTTTTGGAGAGAGGGGATGAGAGGGCCTGGGAAGTGAGTCAGTTGTTGTTTGCTGATGATACAGCTCTAGTAGCTGATTCGAGTGAGATATTGCAGAAGTTGGTGACTGGGTTTGGAAAAGTGTGTGAAAGGAGAAAGTTGAGAGTAAAGGTGAATAAGAGCAAGGTTATTAGGCTCAGTAGTTGAGGGACAAGTTAATTGAGATGTAAGTTTAAATGGAGAAAAATTGGAGGAAGTGAAGTGTTTTAGACATCTGGGAGTTGACTTATCTGTGAATAGAATCATGGAAACGGAAGTGAATCACAGGGTGGGGAGGGGGTTAAGATTCTGGGAGCAATTAAGAATGTGTGAAAGGAGAGAACTTTATCTCCTAGAGCAAAAATGAGTATGTTTGAAGGAATAGTAGTTCCAGCAATGTTACATGGTTGCGAGGAATGGGCATTAGATAGGGTTGTACGGAGGAGGATGGATGTGTTGGAAATGAAATGTTCAGGACAATATATGCCTTCATCCGTTCCTGGCACTACCCCGCCCCACAGGAATCAGTGTCGCTACCCCTTGCTTCACCGAGGTAGCACCAGGAAAAGAGACAAAAAAATAGGCCACATTTGTTCACATTCATTCTCTAACTGTCATGTGTAATGCACCAAAACCACAGTTCCCAATCCACATCCAGGCCCCACAGACCTTTCCATGGTTTACCCATGATGTTTAACATGCCCTGGTTCTGTTCATTGACAGCACGTCGACCCTGGTATGTCATTCCAGTTCACTCTATTCGTTGCACGCCTTTCATCCTCTTGCATGTTCAGGCCCCGATCACTCAAAATCTTTTTCACTTCATCCTTCCACC
>JAUUDZ010466497.1:0-11995 GCA_032361705.1 Panulirus versicolor
GGGGGGGGGGGGGGCCCAATACAGGTGTAAGGCTTGCGGGCAGGGCTTACCGCACGTCCTGCTTGCTTCACACAGGCGTTCATCTCCGCCACACACACACACACACTACACAGTTATCGTCCGTCTTGGGCTCATCTTGCCAGCCCCTAAATCCTTCAGGTCCGGCAGATTCAATATGCTGGGTACGACAGAGAAATGCAAACACCAACAGACAACCGGATCCTTCCTCAGGCTGCTTGTGATCGTTTAAGATGTGTCACATACAAACAAATTAGTGAGGTAAGAGTAGAAAGGCATATGAGTGTTTGAAACAAATAAGACTTCAAGCTTTTCAAGTGATTACGGAGGCGCAAATAATGTTAAGTGGTTGACTTAACCCGAAATACTGATGAGGTTCGTTCTTAAAACTGCTATTCCGCCACTGTAATGAATAAATCTTTACAAATGTTAACAATGCACTTCAAGGAAAGAGTGGTTCGCCTCATTCCAGGTAAAACGTATGCCCCAGGAGTCACAGTCTTACACCTACAATGATACGATCAAACTAGGAACAGATGCCGCTCGGATCGCATGATCGAGGCCTTTGATCATTGTGAGTAACTGTAGTGGATCAACTCTGAAACCTCTCCTTTCGAAGATGAATGAGTTCCCGTTGTTCATTTGGCTCTCAAGAGGATCCGTCTCTCTCCCTCAGTCGGGGAATCGTCTTCGATGCTCCACGTCGCCCTCTCTCCATTGTCTTGTTTTTTTCTTTTTCAAGTCAGGTGACCAAAACTGGACACAATACTCAAGATGGGGACGCACCAAGAAACTGTTGGTAAAGAGGATGATCTCCATAACCCTACCTATGCCTGCCAGGAACTTTGTTCACCGCCGCTCTCCTTACTGCTTTTGGGCACAGCTTACTTGGCTTTTAAGTCACCAGAGATTATTACATCAAAGACTTGTTCCTCAGTTACATTCAGCTGGTCAACAGAATCCATAATGTACCTTATCTTCTGGTTATATCTCCCCGTTACGGAAAACGTTGCACCTATCGATAACAACAGTCATTTGTCATCTTATAAACCTAAGCGTACACCATCAGGTTGTCCTCGCCAGCTTGAGGTTACAGACGTTCACTTTCAGTTGCACATAAATTTCCCAGTTCAGTATCATCTGCGATTTTCTATACGCCTGACAATTCAGCCATGGCATTACCAATACCACTAATACAGATAAGAAAAACAGAACGGGTGCCAGGACTAATCCATGTAGCACGCCACTTGTCACGTCCCACCATTCTGAGGCTTGGCCCATTAATCACCACTCTTTCTTTACGGTCACACTTGATTGATTTGTGCAGGTAACACCGGCAAGTATACCGTGCACCCCGTGCTGATGCTGTGAGCGGTAGCCCAAAAGGATTACAGAGGTCACACAAAGGGGCTTGGTCACACATAGGATGTTACAGTGCATGGCTGATACATCATAACATATTACATTACATACCTTCATATGATAACCAATTTCCTAACCACCGAAGTATAACCCCGTCTATACCAGTCTATACCACAACCTCACATCATTCTTTCGCCGGCCTATATATATATCTCAGTTGCCTTTCTAATACAGTCCACGACGTGCCTTGTACACTCTTACTCTCTTAAAGTCAAGTTGTTCATGACGTATTAGTTTTCTTAACTCCTTACATCTCTTGCCACAAATAAATCATCACACACAAGTTTTTCTTCTCTCTACAATGTCTGGTTCATATTTCAATCTTATCTAAATGTTATGTTTAGCAGTGGGAATGACACTATCCCCTTTCACTCCACTGGTTATATAAATTTCTCATTTACAAATGGTGTATTACTTTTCTTATGAAGGGAATGTAAGTTGTTCTTATAGCTTTCAGCTGCTGGCCAGGTACTCAAAACCCTAAAACCTTTTCCAAAATTTGTCGAATTGCAAATATCATGTTTGTTGCTCCATTGTTCTGTCAGATACAATGCTGCCATAACCTTAATTTTGGTTTTATGGTTCTATTACATCTCTAGCTCTTCTTTCTAATATTCTCTCGTATATCTTGTATCCATATCATAGGAGATTCTCCTTTAGCTCTCACCTCACATGAACCTTTTTTCAGTATTAGACATATTGTCTGTGTTCCCCAGGCAGTTCGTATCTTTCGTTCCCTTCATGCTCTATCGATAACACTCTATGGTTCGAACTTCACATCTCCATTTGCCAATTGAAGAGTTCAATAAGTACATCTTCTAGGCCAGTTGTCTTTCTGTCACTTATCGTCTTCATGCAGCTATGCAAAGGTATACCATACTTATAAGGAATCCTTGGGTACCAATTCTATTAAGTTCTTCCTCGTCTGAGTCTTCCTGTAGAGCATTAGATAGATGTCTGAAATAATCCCTCTATCTTTCACTAAGTATGTTTCTATTCATATGAAGTCATTGTTATCATATTTAATGAATCGTCTTTCATATTTCGGTTTCGTAAAACTCTTTGCTGGTTTATAAACGATCCTTTTTTGAGAGATGTCTGTCATTGATTCTTCTGACAATTCGTCCTTCATACCTCGCTTCAAATCTTTTACGTTTATCCCTTCGATGATGTATTCTAATATGGTTTCTGACGTTCTTTTTCTTAATCTTTTTCTCAGACATTTGAATTTCATTCTAACACGGTCACCATCTCCTCTGTCTACCATGCTCAGTATCTATCACGATCTTTGTATCTAGATTGCCTTCTGCAGCCTCGTTTATCTTACCACTCAGCATGTTCTCAGTTTCTTGCAAACTCTCAGTATCTGCAGATTCGACTGAAATGCACATTTTTATAGATTCTTCTTGATTAGAATCTGATTTCAAGTTTTCATATTTCTTCTCTTTTGCTTTTTTGGATTCTTTAATACTCTTGATTATCAGTAACAATTGATAATGCATACTCAGTTTCTGTATATACTCCTGGTATGACCTTAATACTGCTAGATAATTTCATTGTCAAAAGTGAGAAAATAAACTTGTGTGTATTTATAGTCGAACTGTCCAGTGAGTCTGTTTAATCTGTATCTTGTAAATCTATGATTTTCTTCATGATAAAAAAGGTCTTCATTGAGGACATGTTGTTGCTCATACGCCAACCTATTATTCTTTCATCCCCTTAAATTCTTGTTCGGCGCCAACAGGGTTTAAGTATGTTCGTTACGTGTCTCCTTGGTTATCTACTGTATCATTCAGGTGTTTCATTATAGTAATTTTTTCACAAGTATTTCAATTTCATCAAATCAAATCCGCATAATTTGTTCTTTGAACTGTGCTGTGAGACTCCGTCGCGGTGCGTAGACCTGCATAGTATGCGCACCACTTCTCAGTGTCTGGTCAGGGAACATTATGGTTCATTGATCAACTCTACAGTTTTTATATTTATCAAGACCTTTGGTACTACTATCTGTATCACTCCATCCATGCTTTGCAGTTCGTTCCCAAACTCAATTGTCCACATCCAAACATAATCGTCTATAATTCTTTACTAACATCCTTATTTTTAGAATTTGTTTCTGTTTATTTAAGGCTATTGATCTTTTTTTCTTTATGCCATAACAATTCATCTTCTTTGTTGGTATAAGTATTTATCATCTTATGTTGGGATCCGTGATCTTCCTCGCGTTTCGTCGTCCTCAGAGGCGTCCATCCACTTCCTCCCTAGGAATCTTTGAGGTCTCGTGCACGAGGTTACAGTGCTCCACTCACGAGGCTTGGTAAGCATCCGTTTGGTAAATGGCTCCAGAAGAAGCCTTTTGTTACTGTTGTTGCACTACCCCAGGACCCCTTTCTCTAGGGCTTCGTGTCGCTTCAAAACTGCGCTACACTCAGTAGAAGGGAGCGGATAGCCTTTATCGTGGCAAGTTCTTTAACGAAACTGTACTCTATTACGTTAACTTGAGGAGGTTTTGTTGCTATTATGATGTTGGGTTTTTCTGTGGCAGAGAGCACCTTATGTTAATTCATCATGTTCTAAGTTAACACTCCTGGCGTTGGTGTAATAAAAGAAGAAGGAATATCAATGTTTCTTTTGGAGAGGCAAAGTGTGTGTGTGTGTGTGTGTGTGTGTGTGTGTGTGTGTGTGTGTGTGTGTGTGTCACAGGTCTGTCAGCTGTATTATCTTCATGTCCTCCGGGACTCACCTGACCCATCAAATGTGGTCCAGCCTGACCTGTCTGACAACTGACTTCCTGGATTGACATGACGTGTTCTTACCTCAGTCTTGGTAAATTCCTGCTTGATTTTTAATCTTAGAATCCAACTAACTCATGCACTTCTAATCCATCTAAATGCCAGAATAAAACTCATCCATGAATCTATGTAATCAATTCCTTGGGCACTCTCAACCCTGCTACAAACACTTAACAAAATTTAATTAAGATCGAATCAATCTTTTCTTAAGATCTTACATCAAATTGAGGAAGTTGTCCAACATCGGCTTTCCAGAAAACTTCATAATAAGTACCGTGTTCTTTCCTGCGATATCTTCTGATCTGTTTCAAACCACGTAGTTTGTTCCAGCCTGAACACTATTTACATTGTCTCCTGCAGCATCATGAATCATGTCACGTATCTTATACACTTAGCTTAGCCACCTGTAGCAGTTTCCTCATAGTTTTTTTTCCCTTCTGCAAGACTATTTGTATGAATGTCTAAATAATGAATATCTGACAAAGGCTGAGCAATCTATATTTCACTTTTCTTTTTCCCAATACTTTAAACCTATTATTAGTCTCTCTTACCATTACCTAACTTCATGCATTGGACTTAATAGCTTTTTAAGCCTACTGGAAACTGAGAGAGGAGGATCAGAGGTGAGTCACTAGTTAAGAATCGTCATTAAACCGTTCACCGCGGAAGCCGCATTGGTGACCAGAAAGAAGTCGATATTACAGTTGCTTGAGTAAGTGATAGTTAAGTCGAATTCCAAAGACGAAAGAGACAACAGAAGTGAGAGCAACGGGCCGATAGACAGTAGGGTTAAGGATGGGCTGCGTCAAGGTGTGCTTCAAAGAAGAAAGAAAAATTTAGGTTTTTTTAGACAAAGCACAAATAGGCAATCAGGAACCGGAGCTTAGAAATGAAGGGATATGTCATCCGGACAACATGACTTGCCCATATAGAGATGGGAAAGAACTGGGAAAGATCCTGTGGAAGGAGAGTGTTGCAGTCGGGGCAGGCGGAGGATAAGATAGGGAAACACCCAAAGAAGCGTTAGAGGAAGATAAGGTGCCAAAAAGAACGGCTTGATCATTTGGAAAATTAGCTTTGAATTGACTGGATTAGAATGAAGGTGGAAAAGATGAATTGTGGAACGAGCTGGAGATACTGTTGATTATGAACGAAAACGATTCGTCAGCAGGAGAAGATATCAGAACAGCACATATTCAAAGACATCTTTACTGTGTTTCTGAGTAAAATATCTGATTGGGACTCAGGGGAAAGAAAGATCTTCAAGGCCTGATACACTCAGCCGCTGATGCTATAGGCATCAGATTAAGGACGATCACATGATATTTTGGAGAAGAAAGATCTGGTAGAAGAAGAAGAAACATCATATTCCATTCCATCCAAGATCAACTCCACCATACAGTCAGGACAACATAATGCAGCTCTGGTTGGACGAGCATCACCCGACCCTTGGAAAATTCAGTGAAATAGCTACACAGGGCTGACCACTGATCTCCCTTAAATTGCTAAAGATAAGTTTTCGAGCTGGGGTGATGCAGGGTTGTCGTAGAAGTGACTGATATAAGACTATAGTGGGATGACCCGGAGGGTGTTCAAGTGTTCTAAATCTTTCGGAAGGGGAAAAGAAGAGGCTCCAATTCCACCAGGATCATCTCGAGGTGAGAGCCTAACTGATATTCGTGGTGTACATTGTAATCCCTTGCAAAGAGGATTTGGACATGTGGCTGTGAAGAGTGTAATGCTTCGTGGCAAGATGTCAGAGAATCGAGGAGATCGATATATTGAGTTCTTATTTTTGCTGCAAATGCGGCTAATTTACTGGGCAAAACAGGATATCTCAGAGCAAAAGAAAATACTGAGAACACAAAAGGTCTAGGGAATGGCCCTCAGTGATTGAAATACATTATAGGTTACATAGTGAGAAAAGTTTTAAAATCGTTAGGATATGATAAATCAGTTATTCAGATATTTTGCATGGTAGATGAAGTTTACAACAGCTTAAGAACAATAACTGGAAGACGTATCAAGATGAATAACAAAAGATATATCTACAATACGCAAAGTTATCATACTTCTCAAGGACCTGAGGTAGAACATTGTTATGGATGAAATGTTTGTACATATCTTGTAATGTTCGGCATATATCATCCCTGAACTCACTGATCTTACAACAGTCAAGCACATAATGTTACAAGGTGTGGGAACAGCTTAGTTGCCAGAGTGTACATTTGGTCAGCTCATTTTCAACGGGACGGGCAAAATCCCATGAATATTTATAGCCCACCCAAGCCGGACGACAGCAATATCAAGGTGTCTACTAATACTATTGGTGGAACCATACATACAACGGCTATTCTCGCATGGTATTGTGGTGGTAGATGAGCCTGCTTGTATTAGTTTCACTTCTCCTTGAGTCTAAACGATAATTTTTCGTGATCTTTTCAAAGTGATAGTTTTAAGACTTCACGCAGGTAGACCTAGGGATAATCAATTTCATCCTTCAAGGTAGAAGTTTTGGTTTGTTTATCAGCTTTATCATGCATTCTGAGACCACTATGGAATGGAACCTAGAAAAAGTGAACTCTAAACCCAGCAAGAATAATTTTGATACACCTATGTCGTGCTTCGGACACAGGCATGCTACAATTATAATGAAGCAAGTTTAAAACACTTCATGATGAAGGAGAATCACTGACAGTGAGATTATCGCAAAGTTTTTAAACTTTTTTTTTAGTCTATAATGATAGAAAATATTTGCGTCTGGAGCATGAATGCCCAATTATTGACCCTGAGTCGCAGGCTATCGTGAAAACTGTGAGTACGTATTACAAAAATGACACAACCAGTTGTACATAGTTGCCACATTTGTGGGGAGGAGGATATAACGACACAAAGAAACAAAGTTATAGATGATAGAAAAGTTCTTAGTCAGAGGGCTTGAGATCTGGGAAACTTAGGATCCACGATATCAGTGTTTTTCTACTATATTAAGTAAAGACACCACCACTGAAGTGAAACTGATAAATATTATTGTAGGAGACTCTGTAGTACAGAGCAGCTGCCGCCTGGAACAATTGCGTTTGAAAGAGAAGATCAGAAGAAGCAGACTGATGATGTTCTTCAGAGGAGAGGATGGATCTGAGTTGGGACATGTTACAGAAAGAGGCAGACCCAGGAGCAGTGTCGCAAGAGATAAGGTGGATCCCAACCGTCTGACGATGATCAGAGGGGCCCTGGGAACCATCCACCCTTTCTCGACCGGCTGCTCTGTTTTATTGTAGTATATCCTTCTTTTGTTATTAATTAGCACTTTTTAGCTAGATTTTTTGAAATTGGCACTAAGATATCAGTTTGCTTGCCGCACGCCATCCTCATTACAAGTTTGTGATTTTGAGCATTTTTGGTTATTTTTAGGGTTCAGAGGTCACAAAATGTACAGATTTGTTTTTTGTCATTACTTGGCCATACTTCATCCAGTTTTTATGAAATTTGATATATAATATTGATTAAAGAATCTGTGACGAAAAACCTATCGGCCTCTTTTAGGGTTTAAAGGATACCAGACACTGTTGATCATTTTCTCCACTGATCCATCTCATTTCTACCACTGTTGCAAAAAAGATACTTTACAACGGGATCCATAGACTGTAAGACTTGCAGATCAGGCGGTATCTAATATTCTGAAGGGATTGAATAAACATCTTAAGTTTTCGACCCATTTATCCATAACTTAATGCCAATATCATTGAGACTTGGTATAAATATCCCTTACTATGGTTTCCACACACTAAGTAAATGCTGTGCTTTAACTGATCTTGAGGAGCCTAAGTGATTCAAGGCATACTTGGAGGGAGATATATGGCATACTCATGCTGAACTTGGTCTGTCTAGTTACCGGCTACATTCTCTGAGACATGGATTCATTTAGTGGTAAATGGGGAGAGCTAGGGAGGAAAAAGGAAGGGGTTGGACAGAGAGAGGAACGCAGAGAAACAAAGAAAAATGTATAGAGTGTGTACCGGAGTGTGACGTTGCTTGATTTGTGTGTGGGTGGTTTGCTGGAGGCATATTTTGGGTGCATTGTTTATGTATATCTTTGGTACACTGAGGCTGTGTATGTGGAATGATTTTTTCTCTTGCCTAGAAAGTTCGCTCAGCTAGGCGAAGAGCCGCTCATTATCTGTGGATGACCGGAATTTCTCTCAGAGCTTTGAGGCCTCGTGAGAATCGAGGGTATTTGATATCTGTAATCACTCGTTGTTGTCTTGAATACGTCAGTGGTCTGTGAGTTCGAAGGTTCTGCCATAGTTATTGTGCTGTTTCTCTTAAGCATGTGTTCAACGAACTAATTACGTCGTTCATGTTGGTCTTTGGTAATTTCGACATGGGTATGATTTCTCAACAGTGAATGAATTCGTTGCGCCTTATCTCGTACCGCCTGCAGCATCAGCATGTATGGCTTGGAGACGAGCTGAGTGACTGCTGAGGAGTGGCTCAATGTAGGAAGGATCTTACTCCTCACCAGATGTAGTATTTTGCCTCTCCAGCTGATGACGGAATTCATACAAACTTGTCAAGGTTTCTTCACATACTGTAGATATTTTGCTGGTATGATCTATGCTGTTAAAATGTGAGATCTTCTGGTGCTGTATCTAGGTACGCTCCATTTCCATGTTCATAAGTTTTACACTTCATAAAAGGCACAATCGCATCTCTGTTTCTCTTTTCTTTTGCATTTCCCATCTCTTTCACGAATGTTGAGTCAGTAATGCTTTTCATTGTACAAGTTGGGTAGGTTCAAGGAGCGCTGAATGCTCTACGTAAAACAGAGGAATTTGGCTCCAGTGTTGTGGCCCATAGTATTTCATCAGGTTTCATGATAGTTGTGATTGTAATGTTTGTTGCACAGTGTCCGAAGTGTGTATGCCTTGCAGGAGAATCTCTGATGCCATACCCTGCCTCAGGCACCCTTAGAATCTCGTGGTAATCAGGCAACATAAATCTTATGATATGTATGAGTTCCAACTTTTACCACATTAATATGTGAGTATCTGATATCTCCCACTGTCACAAGCAGCTTCGAAGGGATCCAGTGGTCTGTTGCTGTTTGAATTCCTTCGTTTTTCGCTGGTGGGAAAGGATGAAGGTTTGGTGGTTATGCTGACAAGGTCCTGTGAAGCCATTAATCAAGCTCAGAGTACGTCATGATAATGAAAGTTCGTCAAGCATTTATGTCTTAAGCTTTTCTGAATAGCAGTGATTACTTCTGATCAGGTGGGTCTGGCCTCTGAGATGGCTTTAGTCGATAATATGACCCGCAAAATCTAGCATTGACCACAAGTGTTGGTCACAATGTAGACCACAGCTGTTGATCACAATGACATTTGGTTACACATACATGTTTACATGGTCCAAGAGGTGTTGCTGGCCTCCGCCTTGAAATGGTTACACTACGAATGAGATGTCACCTTCGGGGAGTCTGAATCCTTCGTCAGCAGACGTAGAGGAGTACAGTCTCGTTGAGAATCTTTTCTCCCCACAGGAGTCCACTATTTCCCTGCTGCTGTGTAAAGCGCAGCCTTAAAGCTACAAGATCTCCATAACATGGGTTCCCAGGATCTCATGACAGTATTTAGGTCGAAGTGGTGTTAGCTCCTCCCTTGGCTCCAACGTGGCCGCGTCAGGTGCAGGACAGGCGTCGCAAGAGGGACAACTTGGAGCAGCAACATATTTCCTCAGCAGCAGTGGGAGGTAAGGCGTTCCCAGGGCGCGCGCCGCTCCGCCCAGTAGCCCTGGCACAGTTGCTCCTACTCCGTCCCTACCCTCCCAGGACACCTACCCACTCAGCCGTGTCACCCCACCCACCTCGTCCTGACCTGACCCACCAGTATATTCACCTCCCCGCCTGGCTTACCTTGTATTTCCAGAGCCTTGACTCCAGTCAATACTGGATGGGGGCTTTATGTCTCTCCCTCTCCACATGCACTGCTCACTCACCGCTCCACATTCTTAACACACCTTGCTCTGGTGTTTGACGCCCCATTGTATCCCGGCGCCCATGTTAGTAACGGCATTATCTGGAAATGAATTAAATATATTTCTGGCTTAAGAAAAATCCTTTTGATGCTAAAGAAAGAATTGGCCCATCCGTTTTGCGTCAAAGTTTTTTTTTGTATTATTTGAGTTATGAAATGATAGCGACGAAAAGATCTTAAGGTGGCAGAGTGAGAATCCTGTGTGGTATACACTTTTCTTGTGACTTTACAGTGTCTGGATTGCCATTTCTAATTATACCAGCAACAACTTTGCACAGTTTCGGCGGATGAACTTAACACAGTAACAATGGATGAACTTAACACAGCAACAACGGATGAACTTAACACGGTATCAACGGATGAACTTAACACAGCAGCAATGGATGAACTTAACTCAGCGTCAATGGATGAACTTAACAGCGCAACAACGGATGAAATTAACAGTGTCAATGGATGAACTTAACAGCGCAACAACGGATGAAATTAACACAGTGACAATGGATGAACTGAAAACAGCAACAACGGATGAACTTAACACAGTATCAACAATGGTTCTATTAGTCTCCATACTGATCACCAGAGTTTTAAAACAATATTCTAAACAAACTTCTAATATAAGCTTGCAATGGATGCTACTAGTAGATACTGAGATTAATACATCATTATACCTGTATGTATAAAAAGATGGGAAATGAGTTGTGTTTGTGTTGCTCTATCATGATGCGTTCAGACTCACATGTATATGTTAGCCTGAGGGAGGAAAACTGTCTATACCCTTCTTTATATGCTCGTCATGGGGTCAACTTTATCAGTTCAGACCCATTCTCTTTCCAGGGTTAATCACCCTAGAATGTGGTCAGGAGTAGACCATTCGGGTTTATTTGTTCCAGGGTAGACCATGCTAGTATAGAGTCAGGGGTAGGCCATACTAGTATATGTGGTCAGGGATAAACTATCCTAGTATATCCTTGCATAATACGTTCAGGGTAGACCATCCTAGTATGTTACGTTCAGGGTAGACCATCCTTAGTATGTTAGGTTTAGGGTAGACCATCCCACTGAATTATGCTACAGTAGACCATATGTGTATATTACGTTCAGGGTAGACCATCCTACTGAATTATGCTACAGTAGACCATATTTGTATATTACGTTCAGGGTAGACCATGCTAGTATATTACGTTCACAGTAGATCATCTCAGTATATTACGTTTAGGGTATAGCATCCTAGTATATCATGGTCATGGGTAGACCATCCTACCATGTGTTCAGGGGGAAATCCATCTTAGTATGTATGTAGGGGGTAAACTATCCTAGTGACAATATTCCCTAGAGCAGACCCATCCAATATATGCTCAAGAGTGAACCATTCTAGTATTTGTAAACGCTTCACTGTCTCAGAGGATTAAAAAAAAAGAGACACAAACGTTTGTAAGATAATCAAAATCACATTATCTCACCAAATGGTAACATCTCTCTTACTATGTTGATCTGGAGTGTGCTAGGCGCGGGTCCCTGTCCGGTGGCGACACAGGTGTTGGTTGATTCCTATGAGAACACAAGGGACGAGTCGTACATCGCAAAGTTGGCTGACGTCTTTAGGTGTCGGACCCGTCACGTGTCCCCAGACGTCCACGACCGACGACTTTGGGAGAGAGAGAGAGAGGGAGAGAGAGAGAGAGGGAGAGAGAGAGAGAGAGAGAGAGAGAGAGAGAGAGAGAGAGAGAG
>JAUUDZ010466508.1:0-11994 GCA_032361705.1 Panulirus versicolor
TAGAAGGTACAATATTCCCATCACAAGTGAAATAGAATGGGGAGGAGGTTTTAGAAATTGTTGATATATTTAGAAAATTATTAATAGAATGCTAAAGGGTCTTGACCCATCCAAGATTCTTAGCCTGATGATACTTAATCATATTTCCTAAAGATGTGTGCAATTATGCTAGATAAAGATAAGATGTGGCCTGGAGGACTACAACACCTTCTCTATACTCCTTATTTCTATCGTTTAACCAGAACATATAACATAACCTTTACCTAACTCTCGTAGTATCTTAGTATGCTAATCATAATAATCCTATCGTGTACGTTGGTTTTTTTTTCAGTTTTTGCTTAATTTGGACTCACTCCTCTAATTAAGGGTATAATTTTTCAACAGTTTGGGATGGTTTTTCTTATTCTTCTGAACAACAGCTGAGCTGGGCTGGCTGAACCTATATGATTATGGGTGTATTATGTCAAAAAATGAAAAAGAAAGGGAAAGGATTATCCCGCTTAAACGAGTGACCTGAATTTTCAAGAAATAGTGGAAGGTGGCCTCTTCTGATGAAACGTAATGGGAATACTTATATATAATTCTCATAATGATTGTAATCAAATGATTGTAATGAAAAGGAGCAAATATACAATGATAGCAATAAGGAACAATCAAGAAGATACATGAAACACTTCTTACACATGGTAAAGTACCGATAATTGGGATGTCAGTTATAATAAGATGGATGGGAGATTTTGAATTTTCACGATGATAGAAATCAGAGACAAGTTTTAAGAATGAATACAGAAAAATTTTGCATACCAACATTTTATGGAACACTCTAGGAATATAGGGACTCATGCACCATCATTACTAAATTTTATCATAACTCATGATAGCATGGATAATGAGATAAATATATAAAATACACCAGTTGAAAGAAACGATTATTTAGTGCTCAAGTCTGAATATGTGGTAAAAGAGGTCAATAAGATGGCAGAGGTGTGACAGGATATGAGATGTAATTGCGGGAACTATACAGACCTCAATATTCTTAGTGGTAACATAGACTGAGAAATGAAATTCAGTGGTCAGGAACCAGGGCTTTGTGTTGAGAGGTTCTGTGAAATTTACAATGAAAGAATGGGTTCATGGATGCCTCCATCCCTCCAATACAGAGAGAGTGGTAAGAATGATGAAGAAACAGTTTAATGAAAAATATTACAGAGCAAAGGAGCTCTGAGATGTATAGTGACAAAATTGAAGGCAGCAATCTAACCAGTCACCTTTTGCAAGGTATGAGAGAGCACAGAATCAGTAAAGCAGGATAAGAAAAGAGGATCAAGGAGACTTTCAAAAGAAAATATGTAGACTTGGCAGATGAACGTCTAAAACTTTTTCCCAGTTCATCAGGAGTCAGTTGTCATTTAACAAGCAGGTATTCATGGTAAGGAATTCTTGGGGAAAATTGTAGAGGATGATAGAAGGATATGTGAGGAACTGAAAAATGGATTGAAATGAGTTTTCTCTGTAACAGATGCAGTTTACCCATCACAAGTGAAATAGAATGGGGAAGAGGTTTTAGAAATTGTTGATATATTTAGAAAAGATATCAATAGAATGCTAAAGGGTCTTGACCCATCCAAGGTTCTTAGCCTGATGAAAGTTCATCTTATTTCCTAAAGATGTGTGCAATTATGCTAGATAAATATAAGATGTGGTCTGGAGGATTACAACACCCCCTCTGTACTCTTTGTTTGTATCCTTTAACTAGAATATATCATATAACCTTTTCCTAGCTCTCGAAGTAGCTTAGCATACTAATCATAATAATCCTATAGTATACCTTGGTTTTCTTTCAGTTTTTGTTTAATTTGGACTCATTCCTGTAATTAAAGGTATAATTTTTCAGCAGCTTGGGATGGTTTTTCTATGCTGGGCTGGCTGAACCTACATGATTATGGGTACATTATGGCAAGAAATGAAAAAGGAAGGGAAAGGATTATCCCACTTAAAAGAGTGACCTGAAGTTTCAAGAAATAGTGGAAGGTGGCCCGTTCTCATGGTAGGTAATGGGAATACTGATTTATAATCCTATAAATGATTGTAATGAAAAGAAAAAATATACAATGATAACAATAAGGAACAATCAAGATGGTACATGAATCACTTCTTACACATGGTAAAGTTCTGATAAAAGGGATGTCAGTTATAGTGAGATTGATGGGGATTTTGGATTTTCATGGTGATAGAGAATCAAGAGACAAGTTTTAAGAATGAATACAGGAAAACTTTGTATACCAACATTTTACGGGACACTCTAAGAGTTAAGGGACTGATACACCATCATTACAAAATTTTATCTTCACTCATCCTACCGTGGACAATGAGAAAACTATATACGATATACCAGTTGGAAGAAATGATCATGTAATGCTCAAGTTTGAATATGTGGTAAAAGAGGTCATTAGGAGGGCAGAGGTGTTACAGGACATTAGATTTAATTGCAGGAACTATACAGACCTCAATATTCTTAGTGATAACATAGACTGGGAAAAGAAATTCAGTAGTAAGGAACCAGGGCTCTGTGTTGAGAGGTTCTGTGAAATCTACAGTGAAGGAATAGCGGCATGGATGACTCCAGCCCTCCAATACAGAGAGAGTGGTAAGAATGATGAAGAAATAGATAATGAAAGATATTACAGAGCAAAGGAGCTTTGAGATGTAGAGTGGCAAAATTAAAGGCAGCAATCTAACCAGCCACCTTTTGCAAGGTATGAGAGAGCATAGAATCAGTAAAGCAGGATAAGAAAAGAGGATCAAGGAGACTTTCAAAAGAATATAAGTAGACCTGGCAGAAGAAAGTCCAAAACTTTTTCCCAGTTCATCAGGAGTTAGTTGTCATTTAACAAGCAGCTATTCATGGTAAGGGATTCTTGAGGAAAATTGTAGAGGATGATAGAAGGATATGTGAGGAACTGAATAATGGATTCAAATGAGTTTTCTATGTAGAAGATAGAATATTCCCATCAAAAGTGGAATAGAATGGGGAGGAGGTTTTGAAAATTGTTGATATATTGAGAAAAGATATTAATAGAATGCTAATGGGTCTTGACCCATCCAAGGCTCTTAGCCTGATGAAAGTTCAACATATTTGTTAAAGATGTGTGCAATTATGCTAGATAAATATAAGATGCTGCCTGGAGGATTACATCACCCTCTTTGTACTCATTCTTATTTCTATCCTTTAACCAGAACATATCATATAACCTTTATCTAATTCTCGGAATATCTTGGCATGCTATTCAAAATAATCCTATTGTGTACCTTTGTTTTCTTTCAGTTTTTGCTTAATTTGGACTCATTCCTGTAATTAAGGGTATAATTTTTCAGGAGCTTGAGATGGTTTTTCTAATTCTTCTAAACAAACAGCTGTGTAGGGCTGGCTAAACCTACATGATTGTGGGTACATTAAGGCGAAAATGATAAAGGAAGAGGAAGAAATATCTCACTTAAAAGAGTGATGTGAAGTTTTGAGAAACAGTTTAAGGTGGACCCTTGTGATGGTCCGTAATGGGAATACTGATATATATACAATATATACAATTCTCCAAATGATGTAATGAAAAGGAACAAATATACAATGACAACAAGGAATAATCAAGATGGTATATGAATCACTTCTTACACATAGTAAATTACTGATAATGGGGATGTCAGTTATAATGAGATAGATGGGGGATTTTCATTTTTCTAACTCTTTTAAACAACAGCTGTGCTGGGCCGGCTCAACCTACATGATTATGGGAACATTATGGCAAAAAATAGAAATGGAGGGGGAAAGAATTATTCCACTTAAAAGAGTGACCTGATGTTTCAAGAAATAGTGGAAGGTGAACCCTACTGATGGTACGTAATGATAAGACTGATTTATAATCCTTCAAATGGTTGTAATGAAAGGGAACAAATATACAATGATAAGAACAAGGAACAATCAAGATGGCACATGAATCACTTCTTACACTTGGTAAAGTACTGATAATGGGGGATGTCAGTTATAATGAGATAGATGGGGGATTTTGGATTTTCACGATGATAGAGAATCAGAGACAAGTTTTAAGAATGAATACAGGAAAATTTTGTATACCAACATTTTATGGAACACTCTAAGAGTAAAGGGACTAATACACCATCATTACTAAATTTTATCTTCACTCATCCTAGCATGGATAGAGAGAAAAATATATTCTTTACACCAGTTGGAATGATCATGTAATGCTCAAGTTTGAATATGTGGTAAAAGTGGTCATTAAGAGGGCAGAGGTGTGACAGGATTTGAGATTTAATTGCAGGAACTATACAGACCTCAATATTCTTGGTGGTACCATATACTGGGAAATGAAATTCAGTAGTCAGGAACCAGGGTGTTGTGTTGAAAGGTTCTGTGAAATTTTTAATGAAGGAATAGAGGCATGGATGCCTCTAGCCCTCCAATACAGAGAGAGTGGTAGAAACGATGAAGGAATAGTTTAATAACAGATATTACAGAGCAAAGAACAAAATTAACGGCAGCAATCTAACCAGCCACCTTTTGCAAGGTATGAGAGAGCTCAGAATCAGTAAAGCAGGATAAGAAAAGAGGATAAAGGAGACTTTCAAAAGAATATATGTAGACCTGGCAGATGAAAGTCCGAAACTTTATCCCAGTTCATCAGAAGTCAGTTGTCATTTAACAAGCAGCTATTCATGGTAAAGGATTCTTGGGGAAAATTGTAGAGGATGATAGAAGAATATGTGAGGAACTTAATAATGGATTCAAATGAGTTTTCTCTGTAGAAGATAAAATATTCCCATCACAAGTGAAATAGAATGGGGAGGAGGTTTTGGAAATTGTTGATATATTTAGAAAAGATATTAACAGAATACTAAAGGTTCTTGACCCATCCAAGGCTCTTAGCCTGATGAAAGTTCATCATATTTGCTAAAGATTTGTGCAATTGTGCTAGATAAACCACATGAATTTTGTTGAAGCGTCACTGGAGAGAGGCATAGTGTCAAAGGAAGGGAAAAGGGGCAAACGTCATTTCCATCTATAAGGAAGGAGACTGCGAACAGTTGATCTACAGATCACTCTCACTATGGAAACTATCATCAGAAACTAGGTGGATGACTATTTACGGAGGAGTAGTTTCTAGAGACACAGCAATTTTTGGGAAAGTAGGTCATATGTTTTATGAGAGTAGGAGCTCAGTCCTGGACTAAAGGCGATGTTAGGTGGACTATTGGTATCTGGACCACCAGAAGACATTTGACACTGAAGCACATAGGAGGCTGATTAAGAAGCTGGACCACTAACAATGAATAAGGGGGAAACTCCTATGAAGGATAGAAAATTATCTTAGTTGGAGGGAACAAAGAACATGAGTTAAAAGAACTTTTTCCATATGGGCTGAGGCAACCAGTGGAGTTCCACGGGGTTCAGTTCTGGGACTATTACTTTTCTTGATCCATGTCTATTAATGACTTGCCTGAATGTGTAGATTCCTACTTGAATATGTTTGCAGATGATGCAAATGTCATGAGGGAAGTGAAAAGCTTACAGAGCACAGACTCTAAAGTTTGTCTGAAACATGGTTGATGAAATTCAGCCAGAGCAAATGTAAAGTAATGAGGATAGGACAAAGCAAAAGACTGACTCAGTGTGATTATTACCTAGCAGGATCCTGAATGTGAAAAGGGCTTGGGAGTCGGCATTGTTCCTATCCTTTCACTAGAGTCCCATGTTAAGAAAATAGTTAAGAAAAGAAATTGTCTGCTGGCAAATATCAGAATAGTTTTCAAGTAATCTGATATAAAGCAAACTATTCATATCCTACACAAGGCCAAAACTAGAATAAACTTTTCAGTTTGGTCACCATATCTAAAGAAGCACAAAGAATTCATACAGAAGGTCCTGAGGAGGACAACAAAAGTGGTAGATACTAGAATTAAGAGAGCAAAGTTACAGGGAAAGTCTGAATGCTTTAACTTTGCACATGATGGAAGAGGGAAGAGTAAGGGGTGACTTAATCATAACCTTTAAGTTTTTAAAAGACTGATTAAGTGGACAGGGGACAGTTCTTTGAGAGATGTAGATATAGTGGAACCAGAGGGCATAACATGAAATTAGTGAGAGACTCGTACAAAAGGATATAAAGAAATATTTTTATAGTATAAGAGTGGTTAATGAAAGGAAAAGATTGAACAAGGACATAGTTGACGAAGCCAGCATACATAAATTTAAGATGCTATACATATGATTGTAGATTGTGTTAAAGAGATTGGGCCCCTCTGGTGTAAAACTCTCCCATACAGCACATATAGAAAATTATGCTAAAGTATGTGATATTTCCTATTCTTTTGGATTTGGTCAATAACTTCTTTAATGTTTGTACTTTTTTCAGCAAAGCTGTTACTTTTAGGATAATCTGAAAATGCGGTTGAGTGATGAATATTAAATTCTTTACAAAATTTACAAAATTTTCATAATTTTTTTCATGTATATTGATGTTCATTATCACTTTGAATGATATGTGGCATAACTTTCTTAGAGTCGCGAGATTTACAGTATGAAATTACTGTACTACTCATGGTATTTTATGAAACATTAGATTCACAATACTTACTACAGTAGTGCAAAAGAATTAAATCATTCCTACTGCTCCTCTCAAACAATTCTGCCCCAAGATTTTGCTAAGGGAGCTCTTATACTTCATGGGATTGCAAAGGTTCCTTTGCTCATTGTTTACACTAAGCATCACATGTATAATGTTCTTATTGTGTACTAAGCTTTCCCAGTCATACCAAGCTAAAGCAAAAGACCCCTTGGTAATCTATGTGACTTTTAATTTTTTGTCTGTTTTGTGGATGTGTTTGATATAATGATTCTATCTGTTTTGTACAAAATACCATGCACATAGCCATTTCCTTTCTGAAAGGCCATTACGAATGAATTTCAAGAGGGACCTAATCCTTATTCTTTGGCTAACCTTAAGGAGATTGCATCACTGGGTCATTTTCATTGCCTTTCTAAGAACACATAGTTGTTATATCAAACTCTTCAACAGGTAGATATTTTACGCAAAAATCATCATCAGTGCCAAAGTCCATGCTATGGACTCTACTCAACTTGGTGCATCATCAACAAGTAATTCATGGCCCTCCATCTCTGTGATACTTAGAGAATAAATCTGTGATCTTAGTAACACCCCCTGAAGCCTGACTGGGTCACAAAGCAAAGACTTCTTAAAAATGACCTCCAAAGGTTTATGATCTATTTCCAGACTTGCATCATCTCTGCCATACAAATATGAATGATTTTTTTTACTCCCAAAACAATGACTACTAATTTTTTTCTATCTGTACATAGTTTTTTGAGTTTTAGTCACTGATTTGCTGCATAAGCAATAGAGTGCCAATCCTGGTGAACACTTGGTTGTGAATACCTGATGAAGTCTTCAGTGGTCTCTTTCCCTGACAACCTGGACTGGGCCCAGGTTGTTAAGTTGGATTGTTGATCGACCAAGCCATTAGAAGCTGCAGCCTGCAGACCCGCATAGCCTCCACAGCCTTGCTGGTCTGGTACTCTTTGTAGGGCACACTTAAACTTCCCTACTGTGCATCCCATGCCGTTTGTCATGGTAGTAGGCAGTGTTGAAGTTTTAGTCCCCAGATGTTTGAAGTGTTCTTCTCTTTGTGCATATTGCACCTTTAGATTACAGAGGTAATATTTTACAGTTTAAAATGTTTTCTTTTTTTGTGCATATTGCACCTTTGTTATATCCTTGTGTCAGTTGGGGGACCTTCTAGGAGTATGGTTTCAGAGATTTCAGCATTTCTCAGTAATTTAGTTCCTTTGTTACATTAATATAGGGTGTGAAAGATCTCTGAACTCTTTTTTGTTTCTGCAATTTTGCCTGCCTTACATGTAAGATGCTTCTAAAATGACACAGCAATTTTCAGTTTGTAAAACAATTAGTGCCTTGAAAATATCATTGGTTTTTCTTCTCTTAAATTGAAATTTTGCAGGATCCAGTTGACCATCCTTCTGCAGGAGGCAACCTTTGTTTTGCGTTTGCTGAAGGTTCGGTTCATATTTCATTATTACTCCAAGGTCTTTCACATTAATCAGCTTGTTTTGGTAACATATATGTCTCTTTGGCATTCTATACTGTTAGTGATTTCTTCATTGTACCCAGTCCCCATAAAGAAGGAGTCGGATCTTATCCCCCCTGAAAATTTTGTTGTTCTTGTTTGCCCAGTTATAAACTTCGTTTATGTCTCTTTGTATCTTTTCATCATCCTCATTTGTTGTGATTTCCATTCTTAGTCTTGTATCATCTGCAAAGAATGATATAAGAATGTGGTTCATAATTGCATTAATGTCAGAGATAAGAATAAGGATCAGGATGGGTGCAAATACAGTTCCTTGGGAAATTCAGCTGTTTGTCAAGGAGGCACTGGAGATGGCATGCTTAACAACTATGTGTTGTGATCTGTTAGTCAAAAAGTTGTATATCCATCTCACAATATTTCTGGTCATTCCAAGCTTTTGCATTTTAAATGCTAGGACACCATAGCCACATTTGTCTAATGCTTTTGCAAAGTCTATGCAAGTCACTTCAGCATATTGCTAGTTTTCCAGAGCTTCAACAGTTTTGTCATAGAGAACAGGTAACTTAAAGATGTGAGATCTTCCCACCCTGAAACCATGTTTTCCTGAATTATGTAGATTCTTCTCTTGCAGAGTTTAGTCAGTTTACCATTCAGGACTTTTTCAAAATCTTTTATAGTGTGTGGTGTTAATATCACAGGTTGATGGGATTTTTATGAACTGCTTTGCTTCTAACTTTGTGGAGAAGGGTATTGTACCTCAGTTTCAGACTCTCAGAAATTTAGACTTTTTCTTCAGAGGATATTTAGTGCCTGTGTTAGAGGTGTTTTGCATTTACTTATGAAGACTAAGTACCATGAGTCTGGCCCTAGGGCTGAGTGCATGGGCATGATGATATTAATTGCTCTCTTGAAGTCCTGTGTTGAGGTGGTCTTTGTAGCTTTTCAGTGTTCTCATTCGATGATTTTCATTATTCTTGTATCATCTGCAGAGAAAGTGAAAAAGTGGTTCATAATTGCTTCAGTGTTAAACATGTGCAGACTTGGGGATTATATTTAGAAGTCTGACAGGTCCTATATCTTTACTGTGGTTTTTGGCTTACATGCTGAATTCCAGTTCACATTGGCCTTTTAGAATTTCACTCTTATCTTGACAGTCATATGTAGGAATACCTTCTGTTTTTAGGGGGCAATGGAGTTTGTGGTCTCAAATTTGCATTTTGCATACAAGTAAAAGCATTTTAGGTTATTTCTTATCTTATTAATGGCCTTTTCCTCTTCTATTTCCTGAGTTTTCTGTGACTTAAGCATATGGTTTATGTAAAGTATCTAATTTCATAGATTTTATTTCTTTTCTGCTGGGATAGCTGTAGCTTCTTTAGGTCTGAATTTTTTTTGCCACGTAACATGCTTGTCTTTCTTGTTCTGCCCTAGACCTTTTGTGCTGTCATCTTGCTGATATGCGTCTGCTGCATTTCTGGAGTGCCAAGGTGGTCGCCATTTACACACTCCTCCACTGTTTTGGTATTCAGCAGTGTTTCCCTTTGTGTCACAGACATCACATTAAATCACATCCCCCTACTTTATCCATTTGTTATTAAAACTGAAGTAATTGAATATACCTCTGATGTTACATGTGTTCTGAGTAGGCACTTTAACATCCAAACTTGTTCTTACTTTAATGAAGCTGTGATCAAAGTTAGGGTGTTTAGGATGATGTTAGATATTAGGTTCACATTATTTGAAAGATTGTCAAGAGTGTTATTTCTTCTGATTTGTTTTGATATTTGAAGAATGAGGGACAACATTTCACAGTCTGAATAACTCTCTTTTTTGCAGCTGTAAGTTTGTTTGCACCCAATGCAGACCCTGATGCATCAACAAGCTTATTTAGATAAAATTTTCAGTGTTGGTGCTTTGCCGAGTAAAATGTTTAAGCTCTCGGAAACATTTTTTTTAGTGGTAGCTCACAAAAATTCTACATTTTTCTTTAATATCAAATACATGCAGAGGTTCATTAATAGTTGACTTATTGGGTACATAATTCACTAAGTAATTAACCATTCCCATGAATTATTGGAATTCTACCTTATTTGTTGGGGCTGGGAAATTATTGATACCATGTACTTCCTTTTGCATAATTTTCAAGACCTTTCTCTGTCAGTATATGCACAATGTATTCTATCTTCATTTCCATGATTTTACATTTGATTAAAACCTTCAATAACCAAGAATCATGTTCAGCCTCAGTTGGGCCATGAACTAAAATGATTTCAACCCCCCTCTTAATTCTCAAAAATTTCATGCATTCTTCTTTGGTAAATTCCTGGGGCTGAACTAATACCAAAGGGAAGTCTAGGGAATCTGTATCTACCAAGACATTTGTTAAAAGTAAGTAGCTTGAAGGATTCTTCATCTTCCTTGACTTCCGGACACCTTTTATGACATCTGACACTGACAAAACTGTAGTATCTTGCAATATCATTGAGATTTCCTCAATCATAGGCATTGAGTAAGGTTGTCTTTTTAGGAATTCATTCAGATGTCCAGAATCAAAGGATATCCTTAACTTTTAACCTTAATTCATCACTACATTATATACCCAACCTCTGGGATTAACCTAAGGACCTGTAACACCCTTTTTTACCGTCTCACTTAATCCATGCTTTTTCAGAAGGCAATAGATATCTTTTGTGAAGGATGTAGAACTGGGATGATATCTGGATCAATCTTTATATGAATTTCTCCCTCTAAACACTCTTAACCAGAAATCACACACTGAAATTTATTTACTTATTCATTGTTGGCACAGTTAGACTCACAAACTTTGTAAATTGTTTACACATGTCAAAAATGGTATATATCTTGATGGAGTGAAAAAGATTTTTCACTCCATCCTTCCATCTCCAGTTTGGTTTCCCTGTTCTCCTTGTACCTCCACCTTTGATGCACATATCCTCTTTGTCAACCTTTCCTCATTCATTCTCTCCATATGTCCAAATCATTTCAGCCCACCACCTTCAGCTCTCTAAACCACTCTCTTTTGATTCACCACACCTCTCTCTTACCCTTTCATTACTGTTTTGATCAAACAACCTCCACCCACGTATTGTCATTAAACATTTCATTTCTAACACACCAACCTTCCTCCTCAGAGTCTTATCTATAGTCCAAGTCATACATCCTTGTAATATTGCTGGAACCACTATACCTTCAAACACCCATTTTTGTAGTCCCAGATAATGTTCTCTCTATCCACACATTCTTCAGCACTCTAAGAACCTTTTCCCTCTCACCTACTGTATAACTAACTTCTGCCTCTATGGTTCCATTTGCTGCTATGTCCAATTCCAGGTATGTAATACCCTTCAACTCCTCCAAGCTTTCTCCATTCAAGCTCACACCCCAACCAACCTGACCCTCAACCCTGCTGAACATAATAACCTTGCAGTTATTCACAGTTACTCTCAATTTCCTCCTTTCAAACGTTCTTCCAAACTCATTCACTAACTTCTGCAGATTCCTACTCAATCTGCCACCCAACCAGTGCTGTATCATCAGAAAATAACACCTGACCCACTTCTCAAGCCCTCTCATCCCCCACAAACTGAAAAATCACCCCTCTCTCCAACCTTCATTTGGAACCATTCACTCACCTCGCTTCCTACTCATACACATGCCTTACACCCATGATAAAGACTTTTTGCTGCTGCTAGCAGCTTTCCTCCCACACTGTATATTCTTAAGACCTTCCACAAGGGTTCTCTATCAACCCTATCATATGGTTTCTACAGATCCATAAATGCCACACAGATCCATCTGTTTCTTATAGTATTTCTCACACCTTCTTTAAAGCAAACA
>JAUUDZ010466518.1:0-11993 GCA_032361705.1 Panulirus versicolor
TCTCTCTTTTGCGCGCCTATCAATTAACACGTAATCCAATAACGCTCTCTGGCCATATCTCCTACTTACATACGTATACTTATGCATATCTCTCTTTTTAAACCAGGTATTCACAATCACCAGTCCTATTTCAGCACATAAATCTACAGGCTCTTCACCATTTACATTTGCAACACTGAACACCCCATGTACATCAATTACTCCCTCAACTGCCACATTACTCACCTTTGCATTCAAATCACCCATCATTATAACCTGGTCTCGTGCATCAAAACTGCTAACCCTCTCACTCAGCTGCTCCCAAAACACTTACTTGCCTCTCATGATCTTTCTTCTGTTTGCCAAAATTTGTGTGAGGGCCATCAAGTCTGTGGGTACTCTGTCTGAACAGTATCTTTTACAGAAGCTTCCTTTTTTAAAAGATAGGGTGAATCTTGTCAGTCTTGACCATATCATATACAGAAATTTTACCATAACGTCAGATTTTTCAGACTCCATTGGAAGTGATGAGAATTCATATTAGAATTTCCATATTGCTGTATTAGGTTGAATTGTTTACAAAGATATTTCCTTGCTGGAACATGCCTCATTAGCTCAGTTGATTTGTGTCTGTTTTGTAGGCCTTGGTATTACAGCAGAAAGTTGTCAAAATTCAGACCAGTCGTATCGTAAAAATGAATACAGGTGAAGGGAATATCTAGACAGGAAGAAAATTATGGGAGTCGGTGGAGCATGGGGATTTTAGATATCTTGCGTGGGCCCTGGTCATTGGCTGGGCTTAGGCTGCATGCTTCACTTTTCTTTATGCTAACTGTGCATGAGGGGAAACCTACTCCACTTTTTTGAAGCTGATATCTAAAAATAAGTTATGCTTGAGTGATGCTGCACATACTTGGGCCTGTGCATAACAGGAAAAAGTGCATGTTTAGTTAACTGTTGTTCAAGATTTTTTCAGGTTTTCCCACTTTTAAACTGTGTTCTTATGATTTAGGTGCAAGCAGAAGTGAAACTTAATGACATTGTTTCATTTTGTGTCATGGTAGGTAGAACTCTTCCCTTTGGTAACAAAACTGACATCAAAATTTCAGGTGAAGCGGAAAGACATTTTGGACTTGGCCCGGGAGTTTGATTTGACTGGATTCTGTCTGCCTGGAAAGCCTGGGATCATTTGCATTGAGGGTTTGTCTCGTAACACAGATGACTGGTGGCATAAGGTAAGATGTTTGCATTTAGATTTTTAAAACAAGCATTTTGAGTCAAAAAAGGGTGGGTTTAAAAGAGCTGAAATTGGAGGAAACATGATTGCTTGTCTTCATCCCCCAGAAAAAAATCATGTCGAACTAGCCTAACTGCTTTCTTTATGAAATGATAGAAGTTGTGGATGTAGAGTGGGAGCCATTGTGCAATATGTATTTATTTTCAGTATTCTCAGAACATTGAAGAAGACATCTAGCAGTAACCTTGTATATGTAGTAGAATCTTTTGGATGAAAGTCTTTGTTGTGGGATTACTGATTGGTAAACAGAATAGAAATTTTTGATGCATTTTATTATATGTAATTATTATCCATGTTGTAAAACAAATGATTTACAAAGGAAGATATCATTAGATTATAGTAGTTGGTGAGAATATTAGATAGGAGCCTCTGAAACTACTGCATTAGAGTTGCCCTCTCTCTGCCAGTGGCCCATTAAGGGCTAAGAAGCACTATTTAAGTTCAACAATTAGGGAGATTCTTTTGCCTTGGCCACCCCCTCAAGGGAGTTCCCAAAGGGAACAGGCATTAGAGATATAGATAAATTGATAGTTTGATAGAAAAAAGATATCATCCTTTAATGTTTTGAAAGATATATGTTAATTAATAGAATTAATTTTATACCAGCTTGTCTTTCTTGCTGTTGCAGGTTAACATTAGGAATAGAAGAACTGAGCCTTCGAGAAAAAATCACGCATGATATGAGTACTGTTCTCTCTCCCCTGTCCCAGATATAAGTTCTTGTCATAAATGAACTAAGATAGATTGAATGATAATCACTTACTATGCCACACTACTTATACTACAAGAACTGTAAATAATGCATCAGAATAATTCAAAACCATTTGTCAAGGAAGGACATTGCTTGCAGTATGTTGTGAACCTGCTAATTTTAGATTATTAACCCTTAGACTTGCTGTGCTAAAAAAAAAATTTGTCAGATTTTTTTATTTGATAGGTATGGTAATATTTGTGCAAAACAAAAGAAAAAATATGATATAAGAGAGAAAACTATAGATTAGAGAACAGAGAGAAGTGAAACTGAAGGAATATAGTTTAGAATACCAATACTTATGTCACACCCTGTCAATTGTTTTAGTGATTTTGAGGACTACAGCAAAAGTTTTACTAAAATCCCTGAGGAAGGAGGACCAGAGGACAAATCACCATTAGACTTAGCTCTACAAAATCCATACTGTTTATATGAAAGAAGGGAATGGTATTCGAAGTGTCTGAGAAAAGTGAGTTTGAGAGAGTTTCATACTTTTTAAATAGCACAAGTCAGAGCTGTGTTGTTTGCTGTTGACATGGTACTTGTGACAGATTTAAATGAGAAACTGCAGAAAGTGATTTTGGGAGAGTGTGAAAGGAAGGTTTTATAGTGGCAAGAGACAGGTTATTTGGTGTGTGGGTTTGACTGGAGAGAACCTGGAGAAAGTAGGGTGGTTTAAATACATAGGCCATTTCTTTGTCTGTTCCTGGCACTACCTCACTGTTGCAGGAAATGGTGAAGAAGAATTCTTTTTCATACCTGATTGCTGTTTCCTTTGTTAGTGAGGTAGCACCAGGAACAGATGAAGAAAGGCCACATTAGCTCAGATCCATTCTCTAGCTGTCACGTGTAATGCACTAAAACTACAGCTCCCTATCTACAACCAGGCCCCACAGACCTTTCCGTGGTTTACTGTGGTCGCTTCACATACCCTGGCTAAGTTCATTGACAGCATGTCGACCTTTGTATGCCACGTTGTTCCAATCCACTCTATCCCATCCACTCCTTTCATGCCCCGATCAGTTAAAATTTTATTCACTTCATCCTTCTAATCTTCAGTTTGGTTTATCACTTCTAGTTCCTTCCTTTTCTTTGTTGATAAATCCTCACTCATTCTATCTATATGTCCAGACCATTTCAGCATGCCCTCTTCTGCTCTCAACCACACACTTTTTATTACCTTATCTCTCTGGTACCCTTTTATTACTTAGTCAATCAAACTATCTCACACAACCTAATGTCCCCAAACATTTCACGTCCAACACAGCCACCCTTGTCCACACATCCTCATCTATAGCCTATGCCTTATATCCGTATAACATTTTTAGGACTACTGTACCATCAGACATACCCATTTTTGCCGTCCCATACAATGACCTATCTTTCTACACATTCATCAGTGCTCCTAGTACCTTAACCCCTTTGCCCACTCTTTCACTTATTCAACTTCCTTGGTTCCATTTTCTGCCATGTCCACTTCCAGGCATTTAAAACACTTCACTTCCTCCGATTTTTCTCCATTTTAACTCGCACTCCAACTAACCTGTCCCTCAACCATAATGAGCCTGATAACCTTGCTTTTCATCACGTTTGCTTTCAGTATCCTCCTTTCACGCGCTCTTCCATAATCAGTCACCAACTTCTGCAGTTTCTCACTTGAATCTGTCACCAGTGCTGTATCATCAGCAAACAACAACTGACTCACTTCCCAAGCCACCTCATCTTGTACAGACTGCATGCTCATCCCTTTCTTCAAGACTCAAATTTACTTCCCTCACCACCCCTCTGTAAACAAATTGAACAGCTACGTTGACATCACACACCCCTACCGTAGACCAGCCTTTGTTTTGAACCACTCTCTCTCCTCTCTTCCCTCTCATGGACATGCTTTACCACCTTGATAAAAACTCACTGCTTTTATGTCTTCTTACCTCACTTTGTATGCTTAAAACTTTCCACAAGGCATCTCTGTCAACCCTGTCATATGCTTTCCTTAGATCTGTCAACCCTGCCATTTGCTTTCTTTAGATTTATAAATGCCACATACAAATTTTTCTGTTTCTCTAAGTGTTTCTCACACATTCTAAAAAGCAAACACCTGATTCACCCATCTTTTACCTTCCATACTGGTCAAGGCCTTCATCTTTTGTAACAAATCTGGGTAGGCATTCTATAGTTCCAGCCATGCAAAACATCAGTGTGACAAGATGCTTTTCTTCTAACTGATATCTAAAGGCCATATGATGTTTCACTTGCCAATAGATAAGTATGGTAGTCTTGAGGTAGTGCAAAAATCCATTATCTGCAAGATGGACCAGAATTGTCTCTCAGTCGTATGTAAAGGTTCATGTAGATGACATGACATCATTAAGGAAGAGTTCTGAACTTTATGAAGCTCATCCCTGCTAAAGATGATAATCATGCCATAATCTTGTTATGATTCATCGGACAGTGAAGCAGCAGCTAACACAAGAGCCAGTAAACATGGCCATGGATCCCCAAAGTAAAATAGATATCTGTGTTGTGTTCAGGGAGAAAATTTGTCTTTAAAATCTGTCTCTGTGGCTGTTGATGGATCAGCCTCTCCACTTTCTCCATCAACAGCAGTGTCCCTCAAGGTTCTGCCCTGTCTTCTATACAATTTCTCCTTTTTTCAACAATTTCCTCTCCACAAATAATCCAATGCACTCATATGCTGATGACTCAACACTGCATTCATCCACATCCTTCAATTCTGCTCCCTCTTCTCTGACTCGATCTGCATCTTGTCGTGACACAGCTTCCTCAATAAACTCGGGCTTGGACAGGATGTCTCAGGAATAGCTAAGTCTGCCTGTAAGAAAATGGATGTCCTGTTTAGATTTCGAAACTTCTTCACTTCTGTACAATTGCTCTGTTTATACAAGGGATTGATTCGTCCATATATGGAGTACTGCTTTCACATTTGGGGTGGTTCTAGCTCTGCATCCTTGCCTGACAGAATTAAGTCGAAAGCGATCTGCTTCATTAACTGTCCCAGGCTAACTTCCAAACTTGATGTTCTTGCCATGCACTGCATTGTCGGTTCACTTTCCATCTTCTCTAGGTATTACTTTGGTTTTTGCTCCCAAGAGATGGCTGCTTGTGTGCCCACATACTAGCTAGACCATGCAATGTTCAGCAAGTTGTTGTATCACACAATTATTGTGTGGCCATCAGCAACTCAAGGGTCAGCTGTTTTGACAGTTGCTTCTTTCACTACACATTGAAGCTTTAGAACTCTCAACCTTTTGATGTCTTTCCCAATAACTGTGACCTGGAACATTTCAAAAGACAGGTTTTTCACTTTCTCAAAAACTCAAAGATATTTTCCCTTGTCTTTTTCTTTTTTTTATAATTATCTCTATTTCAATCAGGGTATGGCCTTGATGTGGACTTTTATCTGTAACTGGAGCCTTAAACATAGAAAAAGTAATTTTAATCCTTTCAGTACTGTCTTTAATTATATGAAGAATATTAGTGTACATTGCACAAGAAACGTCCATGACAATATATCGATGTGAAAGTCAAGTGTGTAGACTTCAGATAGTTTAGGAATAAGAGTAATAGAGATGATTAGCTTGTGTAGTACAGTTGCAGCTAGGATGATGGATATAATGAAGATGCAAGAAGGTTATATGGTGTGAAAAAGCCATCAGAAAGATGCATTAAGTGCATGGATGGTATGGTCTCTCAGAGCACATAGTAATTGATAGATTAGTTAAGATATATAAAAGTACAGTTGAAGGTAGAAGGAGAGGAAGCAGACTTCAGAAGAGATGGATAGATGAATTGAGAGAATTAATTAGGGCTAGGTATATTTCACTCAATGATGCTAGAGGGGTGATTAGGAGTTGGATGCAGTGGAAGCATTTCATGAATGGAGGGGATGTGAATGGAAAGACTGGTCTCACTTGACCAGTAGAAATTGTATGTAAAGTGAAAGTGTAAGACGTTTTTTAAATTGAAAGAATAGAGTCAAGGTTTCATATATGATGAGATTTTGGATGTAGCAGAAAAATGTGAGTTCAATGGAAACTCAAGGGTTGTACTTTTTTGTTTACTCTTAGGTTTTCAGGAACACACCTTGAGTGTAAAAAGGGGACAAGTTGTATATCTTTTCCGTCTGAGATGTAGCAGTATTGCGGTATTTACTATGGCTTATGAAAAAGTAGCACCTCCAAAACATCTGTATTGAAAAGCAGTTATGGAGAACATTAACCGTGAAAGTTAGATTAGACATAGTGAAACATTCTTAAGCTGGTGAACATGCTGCCCACATTGTAAGGGTATACTCTCTCTCAGCAGCAGTGGTAAGGACTGTTGTTAATGATTTGTTTAAAATCAAGAAATCTTCAAAAACCGGCTTTAGCTTTTCTTTTATCATCCATATTGATCATCACTCTCAAGTACCAAAACTTGTACAGAATTTCTTCTCCACTCCACATGAATCTTGCTCTTAATCTCTTATACTTTCAACACCCTTCTTTTATATATTATCAAAGTAACTCAGCATTCTACCTAGTTCTGATTAAACTTAGAGCAACATCATTTGTTTAGATATGATTCAGAATTGTGAATAACATCTTAAGTGAAATATTAAGATTCATGGGTGCTAGATTCTTCATATTTCTTGTAATTCACTGAAATAGTGCATATTTTCAAACTTATCCTTACCTGCACAAAGTGTTTAGACTGAGGATAGATAAAGAAAGTATTTTCAAGACCTATCAAAATAATGGTGAGATTCCCTTGAAATTACTTGTCATTAGTGCCAATAATATGGAATGAAAACACCATTTTACTTTAAAAATTGTGTATGGAATGTAATATTTTTGTTTTGGTTTTTCAGGTTAGATCATGGAACTGGCAGAAGATTCTTTGTAAAAAACGTGAAGAGGTAGAAATTACCCCAGAGCAGGACTTATCCAAATTACGTAGATTTTCTTTGTTTGAGGAACTTGGCTCAGAGAATAACATCCGTGTAAAGGGTGGTGGATTTCATGTAGACATGGGGGACGTCTTTAGATATTTGGAAAATCATGAGTCTGGTTATGTTTTCAAGGAATATTTTGGAATAAATGGCCGCCCTACTTGACACACTTAAGGTCATGAGGAGTCAAATCAAGAAAGATTAGAATATATTAGTTTTACAGAAACACCTGGAAAATTTAAATTAACTTGTGAAACACTAGTCTAAAATGTAATAAGTCTCAAGTCAGACTGATTAATTTCACATAAAATACTAGTTTTCTGTAAAAGGTTATCTTAAAGGTGAAATAGTGCTTTGGCATTGTAAACAGTCTTGACATTGGCTGAGTACCTGCATGTAAGTTTAAGAGCCTTAAGATATATACTGTAGAAAAGACAGTGTATGAATGATACTTTGATAGAAACAGGAAAAATTATATATAGTTATAAGTACAGAATGATAAATACAAATTGTTTTGTAATTTTAAGTTGGGTGTTTGGAAAGATTACATTTAATGGAGAGAACCTGTTTACAATGCAAGTTAGAGTGGTGATATTGACTTGAGTGGGATAGAATTACAGAATGAGTGTCCTGGGTGTACTGCTGTGTGGGGCTTCATGAAGAGCTGTAATTTGTTCAGTTACTTTTAGATTTTTATTTACTTAAACTTTACTTGCATAGTAGAGTAAAAGAATTTTCTTTGTTCCATACTTGTAGTGTTCCATATAACTTTTATTTTTTTCAAGGAAATTCATCATCAATTTTTGTTTTGATTTCAAGGTCAACTTTTAGATAGTTTTGTAGATGGACACCATTGTTTGGCTGTGTCTGGAAGTTAGATTGTCCGCATCTGTATTGCAAGTTACTCTTGTCATTATGAAATACAAAACCAAGAGTAACAAAATATTATTGTACTAAAGAGATGTTTATCAAATGTCATTCATCATCAAACACAAACATCTTTCCATTACAACAATACAAGATACAGTTTCTAAATACAATGAATCCAAAATTCCCAAACCCTTTTCCACCTACTCAGTATATGTAAGAGCTACTTCATGAAGTATTTTATCGTCTTAGTTGTTGGTAAAGTGTATATCAAAATATGGCCAAACACTTCATTTTTCCATGGAATTGCAATTGAAAAGCAGCTGGATGCATGCATGATGCTCACCCTTTCATTTACAGTTCTTACAATATTTTCACCATTCTTATTTTGGTCAAATAGAAGCATGATGAGAGGAAGGAGTCTTGATTCATTTGTATCTCATGAAAATAATAGCATTGTATAGCACTGAACATTTTGATGTTGTGCCTGATTGAATTGTTTGTGTGCCTTTTATGCCATACCTTCTGTAAATCTATTCACCAAAAATATGATTGGTGCGTTTTTCATTACCTTCACATCATTTGCTTGCTTTTGTTTGATCATATGCTTATCTTTTGTCTTTAAGAGAGGTTGATAAGGTGATGCATTTTTGTTTTGGATTCTTGAGGATGTATTTTTTTTTTATGTTTGCTGAGATTGCATGGGCACCTGCGGCCCTAATCATTTCTTTGAGTTAGTAGGTATTTTTTTTGGATTCTTTGGGATGTATATTTATTATTTCTATGAATCATTAGGAGATTTACATAAGAAAGTGGCAGGAGGTCAAGAGGAAGGTGCAGGGGCTGTAAAATGCCACTCTCGATATAACCTTTAGCAGGTAGTCCGGTAAGACCCCCATTCAGTCATTGTGAGTATTAGTGCTGCTTTTATGAAACCAGAAGGGTTTAAAAGAGAGAGTGCATAGTCATTTCAGGATGATATATGGAGAAGGATGTGGAAGGACTTTTCTCTGTATGGTGATTGCAAATAAGTTTATGGATGAAAAAATTCTTAAGCCAACCGTTATCTGATTATGCTAGACTTGCTTTCACAATGTATTCTCAGCAAAAGCCTGCATTAGAATAAGAAGCCTGTAAGAAGCACTAATTTCAGAGAGGTTTCAAGTGAGGAATTTCACAAAATAAAGTCAGAACTTAACAACTCTGTTTCTAGTGGTGTTATGCATCAGTAGTACTGAAGGGCAGAGGTATAGGCTTTTTCAGCCAGGGAGGTGGCCATGACTTTATGAGAAAAGAAAGAAGCTTCTTGCAGGGTGAGGAGGTGACTTATGAAGCTTTCTTCCACCACTTAATTTCCCATCCATGGGTTCAAGTTTAATAGTGCAATTTTGGCTTGACAGATTAAGATTCAATGAAGAAGTGAGTGTGTATAGTGAACTTAAGGGTCAGGAACCAGCCCTCTTTCTGTGAACGTTTATAAGGTCTTGAAGTAAGGGCATCAAACTAATTTCACCTCATAAGTTTATTATATGTTCTTTGTTTTGAAATTACTGTATTAGGATTAGTAAGGCAAATATTTTATTCAGTTGATTAGGTGGTTACTGTACTTGAAAAATGGATTTTGATAAGCCCTTGAAAACTTCTAGGAATTTAACTTAATCTCTGAGCCTGAATGTTGAAAGCCATGATTTTCTAGGTTAAAATGTTGCTCTTGGGATATTTTTGTATTGATATCTATGGTTGTAATATAGCAAAAGATCCACAAAATATACTTCCACAGGATGCGCTCTTGGATTATCAGCTTTGACAGTAATTCAGAAGGCTATCGATAAGCTTGGCTATGTCTTAAACTAACAGAGGTTCATCCATGCTGATTTTCTTGTAGTTGGTAAACAGATGTAGCTTAACATAGGATAAATGATACCAAACCTTGTCTCTTCCTTAATACCCTCTTGCACCATGATGCATCTGTAACATCATCTCATGTCATTGCTAATGTGACTGTTGTGTCATTTAAACAGAATAAGTCTCCTAAAGTTGAGGAATTTCAATAGACTTGTGAAATTTTGGTGAATCTTTTCTTGAAGCCTGCTCTTTCATGGTAATCCAACTTTATTGAGATATATGGCAACCCTATGGAGCATGTGCCATAAATATTTCAGTCAATTCCAAAATGCTAGAAGGCTTGAACACTACTCCATTTTGGAGCAATGTTCAACTGTAAAAGTGTTTATTTGTGTATTTTATGCATTCCACTAGTTCAAAATTGTAACCATCATCGATGTGTGAACTTCTGTTGTATCTTGTTACAGTTACCTGATACATGCATGCATGTGGCCAGTATGTGGTGTTTGCTTTGGATGATGAATTTGATGCTACCTTAGCACACTGTGAATCCAACTGTGAAGATGATACTGATGACTGTGAATCTGGTGGCAGCAACTGTATGCCCAAGTCTGTTGTTGGCATCTGGTATTTCAGAATCTAACAAAATTTGTTCCAAAATTTGTTTATCACATCTTGCATAAACCATGAAACAACAAGGATTTTAGACTAAGGCTCTAAACGAATCTTGCCACAGGAAATTTGCCCACATGCATTCTCTCATCATAAAGATTTGTTCATCTGGGAAAATTGAGACATGCTAAGATATCAGCAAGAGAAGAGTCTCTTAGATGGTTATCTTAAGGAGATGAGTTGCTTGGGGAATTTTTGTGTACTTCTGTTAATTGACCTGCCAATTAGATGCTCTTACCTTTCTCTTCTGCTGTGATAAATCCATATGGCGAAAGGTAAGTGAGAAGGATGGCTTAAAAAAATTATTTTTCACCATGTGAGAAGCACATATTTCAATCTAACTTCTCACTTGTTGTCTCCTATTGCTTGAACCACCTTCCACTGTGGAGGTTACGTTGCCTTCCCATCACCTTATACAGTTTGAGACAATGATGTGTAAGCCGGATGGAAAAATTCTGTTGGCATGACACTCTGGATGAGTGCATCCTTTTAGACTGCCTTTAAGGATATTCTGATTATGTTTAATGCATCAAAAGTGAGTGTGGTATAATTAATCATTTGCCTTCTTCCTCATCCAAGTTATTTAGATGACAAAAGACACTTGAAAAATCTTGCTTAAAAGAATGCTTTCCAGAAACTCAAAGTTGATATTTTTTCCAGAACATTTGGGGCTGGTTTTAATCACATTGCAGGTAATTTTCTGCTAGTATGTAAATGCTACATTTTGATAAATTTTTGGGAGGATTATATGTAAAAGATAGAATTGTTGGCTGTATTAATTAGGATATATAGTTTTTTAATAGCTCTGTATATGTGTGATATATAAATTTGCCCAAATATGGAAAGAATATGATTAAGAAATGCTTAATTTATGGCTAAAGATATTTTTTACAGGAGCAAGATGAAAATGTATAAAAAAAATGGTATATGGGTAATTGAAACTAGAATGGGTTCATTTTAAATAATTTGCATGAAAATTTCTGGATTTATTGACATGTAATGCATTCCTCACTAATTTGTTAATGATGCATTTTTGTAATGATACCTTCGCCAGATGGTCTAGTTTGTTGAGGAGACTTGGTCAAAATGAATTATTATTTCCTTCTTCTTTGATAATAGATTACCATTGTTTGCGTTAGCAAAGTAGCACCAGGAACAGATGAAGACAAGCCACTTTCTTTCTCATAGATTCTCTAGTTGTCATATGTTATGCACCGAAACCACAGCTTCCTATCCAAAACCAGTCTCCATAGACCTTTCTGTGGTTAGCCCGGGCTGCTTCACATGCCATGGTTCAGTCGTTGACAGCATGTTGACCCCAGTATACCACCTCGTTGCAGTTCACTCCATCCCTTGCACACCTCTCACCTTCCTGCATATTCAGGCCCCAATCACTCTTTTTCAATACATCCTTCCATTTCCAGTTTGGTCTGTCCCTTTTCCTAGTTCCTTCCACTTCTGATACATATATCCTCTTTGTCAACCTTTCCTCATTCGTCAACTTTTCCTCACTCATTCTCTCCATATGCCCAAACCATTTCAGCATACTTTCTTCAGATCTTGCAACCATTATGAAATGGACATGGCACACTAACTACCAACAACAAGGAAATGACCGCCATACTGAATTA
>JAUUDZ010466540.1:0-11992 GCA_032361705.1 Panulirus versicolor
ACTTCATCCTTCTACCTCTAATTTGGTCTCCCACTACTCCTTGTTCCCTCCACCTCTGACACATATATATCGTCTTTGTCAATCTTTCCTCACTCATTCTTTCCATATGTCCAAACCATTTCAATGCACCCCCTTTTGCTATCTTAGCCTCACCCTTTTACTTTCCACACATCTCTCTTACCCCTTTATTACTTACTCAGTCAAACCACCTCACACCACACATTGTCCTCAAACATTTCATTTCCAACACATCCACCCTCCTCTGTACAACCCTATCTGTAGCCCATGCACAGTACTAGTGGCAGCAACACATTTGACACTGTACCCCTGACAGTTTCATGCAAAAAATACTTGACATCACACTCCGCATGATGTGATGAGTAGTAGAACTCACATACCATGATTGAAACTGATTCCCATATATTGATTACACATGATATGCAGAACATTTATGCTCAACTTTTTGCAAAGCACACTTCAATTATACATAGTTCTGGGGCATAGAAAATTTGTATATGATTTTGTTTGTGATGAACTTGTTTATGGTGAGAGTATCATTTATATAACTGAATAAAGCCCCTAGAATAAGTGGCACTCTTCTGTAAAGTACTTGATACTTTATTTTTTCTTTACTTGCAGTAACACAACTGTAGAACAGTTCTACAAATATGACAACACCACAGTTTATGTGGACTATTATTTTCTCAACAATTTTGACAACCTGTTTATAGCTGGAGTCACACTGTTTGAATTGACTGTGGTAAACAACTGGTTTATCATAATGGAAGGTAAAGTGGTGATACAAAAGGATTTTTCCCTTATGAGGATCATACATGCTGTTTTTGTTTCCTTTTATGATAAGGCATGTCAACATATTTCTTCCTTCATGAGCCCAGTTATCAAGGTGGTATTTCTGTGAGTAAATGGCTCAGAAACAGACTTAATTGTAGCACTTATTGAGACTATTTTATTAAGATTTCAGTTAGTTTCTTTAATAATTCAGAATATTTTCACATCATCATAGTGATAAACATGAAATTTTTTTTATCAGGTTACGCAGCAGTGACAAGTGAGTGGTCCAGGCTTTATTTTATGCTCTTCTACTTAGTGATGATGGTTGTCATGTCAGTTGTGGTGGCCTTCATCCTTGAAGCCTTCACTTTTCGAATGGAATACAACCAGACTGTGCAAGGAGATAAGGACAGAGGTGATTATCATGTATTAATCTGTGTAGTAAGCTCTTCCCAGGGTATGGGTTTGTATGGCATATACAAATCTCCAATTCTGCTTTACTGATTTGTGTTGTTTTTTCTCTCTCATTGATTCTGTTCTCGTTTACATTTAGGAAATTGGCAGCCGATAGCTTTTGAAGAAAATCTTCATTTGTGCCATTTCGCATATGGATAAAGTATAATGTGACTGGTAGATATGTGTAGTGAATGTATTGTGGTATTTCAGAAATTTTAAGGGAATTATTTTAAGTTAATGGACAGAATGTATAACCAAGAAACAATATAATGGTGTGAATGTTTATTTCTTCACTCTGGACATTCTGTTAAAGATATTTCCGAGAGCTAAGCGCTTTAAATTAATTCCACCCCATGGAAGTAGGAGTTGTTAAAGTTGATAGACAAAGAGATTTCTTTAGTATTATTGTACAATCCCAATCTTGTATAGCTCCTGCTGCATCAATGCTGTACTCCATGCAAGAATGGGAATGATGGACTCTGACAATGACAGTCTTGCTAAAGGGGTTTCTTTCTCGTGATATAACCATGTGCAGATGCTCTCTGGTAACACTAATGAATGTACAGATGTTAAAAAATTTTGTAATGTTCATGTTCTTGAATGTTCTTTCTGCCCCTACCTTGTTTTCATCACGTTTTTGCTGAAAGGGTCAGCTTCCCTCCTTGTGTGATAGTCTTTATTCTAAATATGATTTGATTCATATTATGGAAAGGTAGAGAAGGCTGGCCAAAGGTGGTGAGCAGTGTGAAGGGTTCATTTTCTCGTGTGAGCAGAATAAATTTACAATCTTGAGGTCTTGGACCAAATTTGATTTTCTGGTATGCCTGAATGACTGCTTTGCACTTTTACTATTTTTTGTTTTAGCTCACCGTAGCTGTAACATGTTAATGAAACATTTAGGAAAAAGAAATGACCTACTGCACTAGATATGGCATGTCACTTGAGGGTGGATATTTTTTGTTTTGTTTTGCCAAGGGAAAATGTTAAAAAGAAATACAGGGGACTCCCATGGATAGATTTCAAATATTTTTTCATATCTCATTCATTTTCTGATGTTTATTTTGACAATGTTTACTTAGTTTACAAGCTTTTCAGGATGGGTAAAAGGGTGTCAAGTGCCATCAGTATTAATGAGAGGTTACAGAGAAAAGCCATAAATTACGTACATTTCATTGTAAAACTAGAAGTGGTAAGGGAGTTTAATAAGAGTGAAATCTAATCCAATTTTAGTAGCATAAGACTTGCTGCATCTACAGTAGGAACAATATTAATGAAACACAAAGTGAAGTCCAGTTTCCAGGCTTTTCCATGTTTTAAGTGCTTTGAAAAATAGGGAAACTGATTGTAATGAAAAATTTGGGGAATGCTTCTTTTCACTGTGGTAAGTGTGCTGAGAGGCTGTATATATTTGATCCAACTATGCAAAGTCTTGGAGAGTGCATGAAAGTATGATTTAAGGGGTTGGTGTGAGAGAAGGACTACCTATGATATGGGGAAATAGAGGGGAAGAGTACTGGAGGGAGAGACATGGGGAAGACTTTATGGATTGGTGTATGTATGCAGTGGAGGCATGTAAGGACAGGAATAAGCAAAGATTTTTCCCATGGCCACCCCCTTGATGGAAGTTCCTGGAGGAAATGGGCTTTAGAGATATAGTTAGATAGATGCAAAGGCTCTGAGAATTTATCCAAAAGCATTGCAGATCTACAGTGACCATGTTGTTTCAAGGAAACTCATAGCACCCTAACTTCAGTCTTGGGAAAGGTCAGAATTATTCTTAAATGGGTTGAGCTATTCATGTGGAAACATTAATATTTTCTGTCACAAGCTGAATACAAAATTTTTTATATCTATTTCAGATGAGGAGAATGTACGTATCAGCATAGAACTAACAAAAGAGGAAATGCAGTTTGTTTATAGTAGTGCAGCAGATATCCCTGTTCTCCAGCAGTATGCTAACACCCTTGAAACTCAGGTAAAGAGAGATATGCTTACCAATACAATAACTTAGTATATATTGATTATGACATTCTACACAAATTTAATTCTCATTTACTTTACATCACATGATCTTTAGCTTGAAAGAGGAGTGCTTGTCAGAAACCTACCTGACACAACAGACTAGACAGGTGCATGTCAAAGTGTAAATTACAAGAAGTCATGAGAATGGAGGAATAGACAAGACACTTGAAGGCCACTAAGGGTAACATTGGAAATGGAAATATGAAGTAAATAGATACTTAAGTAAATAAACTTGCCAAAAAATAAGGGTCCAAAGGACTGTTTGCGAAGATTGACAAACCATGAGAAGAAAAAGAGACCTATAGAAAAGTAGCAAAAGACAAAACAGTAAGAATCGGATCAGGCTAGAGAAGAACAACATTCTCACTTCTTACTCAGGGAGGCCAGAAATAACTAGTAGCAAGTACCTGAGGCTGAAGGTTCTGTATACAAATGCATTTGGGTTGGTTGCAAATGAAATGGAGTTAAGAGTTCAAAGGTCAGACCAGAGGAAGCAACCTAAATATCTTTGGAGACAAAACTCATATAAGAGCCAAAGTATGCACAAAATACGGGGACAAAGTAAATAAAATAAAGGAGATTTACCACGAGATTCCAGGAAATAATAGTGTATGGGTCCTTCACATTACATGATGGATAAAATTAGCATGGAAAGGAAGTATATGATCATGCAGTTAGCCTACACCCCTCCAAGGAACCATATTGACTAAGAGCAGGAGTGCATCAAGTACAAATGAAGGAATGAGTAGATTGGTAAATGAAGTGGCAAGACACCTCCTCCTAGATCTCAAAGTTTGGATAATGGGTGATTTAAGTAACCGGGAAATAGACCAAGAAAGGTTAGATTATCATGGAGATATAGTCATGAAGACTTGTTCACCTTAGTATACCCAGGCTATCTTGAGGGAACGATCTTTCTTTACTCTGCCTGGCTGCCACTTCATTTTGGGAATTTCTTTTCTGGACGTTGTATTTCTTCCACCTTTGCTTCAAGATGGTTGGCTCTTACCTTTCTATGGAGGGGAAAGCCTTAATCTCATCTGGAAACAAGAAAAAGTGCATATACGGGAGATTTCTGGGTGCCCTAGGTGCTCAGATTGCATGATTAAGCAGCGGCTCCCTGCAATACTCATCAGTGCTTTGCTTCATTCAGATCAAGACCTTATGGACCTAAAACTAGGACATAGAGTACTTCAGGAATCTTGCCAGTTCCATGCCCAGATGTATGCAGGTGGTAATTAAGGCCAAAGGAGAGATGGCAAAGTCCTAGATTGTAAATGTATGGGGAGGTGGACTAAGTTTATTTACCTGCTTAAGCATGTGATTCCACATCTCCCCATTGAATGTTACCGAGTGGCCTATACCCTAATTTCTAGTCTGTATTTCCCCATTCTCATGACATATATTTATTTTTGGCATTACCAGACTCTGCCTGCTTGTAAAGTGATCTTTAACAATGTTGTATCATTGGAGTACAATATTATTGAAGTATTCACTCTAGAGGAATCCCTTATACTGATTGCAGCACAACCTAGAAGGTGCAGGAATCCCTGAAGAAGGCTTCCTGAGCTTATGTATTAATAAGTTTGTACATTTTGTTTCAGGGAGTTGTCAGGTACGAGGGCTTCAGGAGGAGAACACGCGTTATTCTCCAGCGTCGTATGTATCGAGATGAAATTCCTGGTTGGTTGTTAGAAGCAGATACTCAGTGCCAAGATAGCCCTGGATTGCCTAACCCTCATCCTGCAACAAGGGGATCAGTGGGATCCATACAAATAAGTACTCCCGCAAGGGAGGAGACTTTACAGCAGACACCACCTTCATATTTTGGTACTCTTAATCCCAATAATTCTACAGATAGTGAAATTAATGAAACCTGATATAAGCAACCCGAGTATTAGCATTAATTTTTGATTTCTTGTAGACTTCATGTAGTTATTTTAATGTGTTTGTTGACAGTGGGCACATACTTAGTGAAGACAATGAAAATGATATTGTTAAAGCTTTGGAGACCCACAAACAACATAGCAGATTTAAAATATAATTTTTCTGTAGTATGCAGAATAACAAAATTGGCAACTCACAATACAAAGTATACACCAGGATACTACTGTGCCAAGAATATGTTGGTATAGTAAATGAACAAGAGAAACTTGCATGACTTTGCTACTTAGTGAAGGTGTAAGATGCTTCTTACAATCAATTTAAATGAGTTGATCTGCAGTAGACTAAAACAAAAGGCATGTTCTTTGGTTTTCTAATATTGTCCCTATTTCTTTTGCTTGCTTATTTTCCGATACTGATTTCCTGCCCCAGGACTCCCTTCTATCCTTATGAGGCCCATGGAGCTGGCCACATCCTTTGGTTGGGACCACAGGTCATAAGGTGTTGTGATATTTTTGAAGAAAGTGCAGGGCAATTGAGTACTCGGTGTTCCATGTTTTCTTAATGGGAGTTCCATCATGTGCATGAAGGGTTTTGGGACGTGATGTTTGTAGTTTTGTAGTAATGGAAGCATAAGTGGGATAGTGTGGTTTCTGATGAGCGCGCATCTGGTGGCTTTAAGACCGAGTTGGGAGGAAAGTTAATATCAATGTGTACACATTTTGTCAATGTTATACTTGTTAGGGGTGGGGTGTCTTAGAGTAGAGGTTACTTAAGTGCGAGACAAGGGCAAGATTTTTAAATCTACTTGGAGGTTCATGACTAATTTTAGTGTGGTTAGAAGTCATCTAATGCTGTTGCATAGAATTAAGTGCAGGGCATGTCAAGTTGGGACTTTTTTGGAGGATATTTGTTTTGTTGTGAAGTTGTTTGTGGTTGCTATTCAGCCACCTTCCTCTTGATATCCCTCCTGCTGTTTCATCTTGTAAATCTCCTAATTTTTTGTGCTTCTTTCATGCAAGTATGACCATAAAGCTTTCTTTTCTCTGTCAATAACATCTTGACGTCACCCACCATTCCTTACCCTTTTTTCACACCCACAGCCTATTAACAACATGCCACACTTCTGTTACAGATATAAACACTGCTGCCCAAATCCTGCCCATTCCTTATCCCCCCCCGACCATAGTTTTGTTTCTTTCACCTTCTGCTGTTCTTCACCTAATCTCCTCACACAAGCCTCACTCACTCTCACCACCCTCTTCCTATCTAAATACTTTTCTCTTGAAGCTTTTATAGATTTCCACCCTTGCCTTTAAGAAGTAATCAGGCATCCCACAAGCTGCCCCTCTCAGCACACGTACATTCAAAAGTTTCATTTAACACATCAGTTTGGAAATAATCCAGTAATGCCCGACTCCAATCATACCCACTTAACTACATATATTTGTGCATGTTCCTCTTTTTAAGCTGGGTATACCCAACATCAGTCCTATTTAAGCACAGAAATCAAGCAGTTCAACAATTTCGTTCACTACACTTGGTATCCCATGCAACTTCAGCTGCCATATCACCCTCCACTATTATTTGGTCACTCATCAGAATTGCTGTTGCACTTGCTCATCTTCCAAAACAGGTGCATAAGCACTATCACCCACTTCTTGTGATCTATTTTCACTCCTCCATGCAACTCCTCCTCACTAACCCCTTTTCTTTTGCCCTCACACTAACACCAGACTTGTAGTACATTCCAAATCTACTCTACCCACCTTCACCTGAATGTTTTACTTAGAACCAAAACTCCCATATTCCTCTCCCTGTACTTTTCTTTCAGACACCCCAGCCTGATCCCTCTGAGGAGGATGAAACCTTCTCAGGCTTCTGTTACATCTTTTCAAAATTAAACTGTAGACATACCTATATATAACCACAAGGACACCACAAGGGATTCCTGCAACGAGGTTCAATTTCTTGACATCACAAATTGCAAACAAGTCTCCCATGAATGTGACCTTGTTAAAAGGAGGGATGTACATGTAGATTTTTCTTCCAATATAATATTATCGCTTTGAGAAAGACAAGATGCTGGGATGTTTGAAAACAAGTAAGCCATTCAGCAATGTAAATAATTGTTCATCATCATAATGTAGATTTCTATTTACCAAAGTTTTATTTTTCATATAATAGTGTTTTGACCAAGATGTTTTACATAATGAAGCAAGATCTTTTATATTTAGTACATGTGATATGTATGTATATTAATGAAAGTATGTATATCAGTAAATAAAGAGTCTAATCTTGTTCATGTTATTTTCCTTACCTTCACATTAAAAAATTAAAGTTCCAGTCACAACTTTATGACTGTTTCACTTCATATAATGAAAAGAATGATCTTGGGTGGGTCAGATCTAGATAGCTGACTTCAATGAGTGATCGGGGCCTGAACATGCAGGAGGGTGAAAGGCGTGCAAGGAATTGAGTGAATTGGAACAACGTGGTATACCGGGGTGGATGTGCTGTCATTGGATTGAACCAGGGCATGTGAAGCGTCTGGGGTAAACCATGGAAAGTATTGTAGGTCCTGGATGTGGAAAGGGAGCTGTGGTTTCGGTGCATTACACGTGACAGCTAGAGACTAAGCGTGAACGAATGTGGCCTTTGTTGTCTTTCCCTAGCGCTACCTCATGGGGGGATTCTGTTTCATGTGTGGTGGGGTGGCGACAGAAATGGATGAAGGCAGCAAGTATGAATATGTAAGTGTTTACATATGTATATGTATGTATGCGTTGAAATGTATTGGTATGTATATGTGCGTGTAGGCATTTATGTATATACATGTGTATGTGTGTGGTTGGGCCATTCTTTTGTCTGTTTCCTTGCGCTACCTCGCTAATGAGGGAGACGGCGATTAAGTATGATAGATAGATAAATATAATGAACACAGTAGAAAAGAGAACAGTAAAATTGTAGGGTAAACTTAAGTGAAAGTGTTTGTATAAGATACCCATAAACACCCGTAAACAGATAGTTTTATGCCTTTCAGAACTTACTACCCTAAAACTTTGAGCATGCTTGTTTATCAGGCTTGTAAGTATAGTGCTTATGATATTTTGCTGTTAATTTGTAATGACATACTTTATGTGTATAGATTGTAATATCCTTTACTGTTTGCACCTGTGTTTCACAAGATTACACAAGATATTTGAAGTGAAGGTATGTGAATGATATATAAGTAATCAGAAATTTGACTACAATACCTTATATATGTTTATGAATGAACATGTGAATGTAGACATTAGAAAATATTAAAAGATTGTACTAGAAACTGTAAAGGGAAGGTTTGTATATGAAACTGTGAAAACATGAATGAATCATGCAACTTGCAGCATCTGCCTGTATAAAATGTCAAGGTAGATGGCTTATCATGCTTGTTAGTAAAGTTTTACTGTATTTTTATGTATATTTTTTAGATGTAATGTTGAACTGTAATATTGAATTTTTTTTATGAATGTTGTTAAAGGAATAGTAACCTCAGGTTTTAATTCTGCAGCAGTAAATGGGTTGATAGAAGTGCACACAAGTATGGATACTAAACCACACAAAGTAACAAGTGTCACTAAGGAGGCGAATTAAGGAAATTTTATGTTACTTTTGATATTTTTTTCCTTTGAAATATTGCTGTAATATTTTTGTTTTGAATTTTTTGATCAGGTTTGATATTTAAGAACAGTTTTTTTGGATAGACTTTGGTAAGTGAATAGCAAGAGTAAAGAAAATTGTATTTCCATTTTAATTTGAATATTCACAATTTCCATTTGTTTTACTAGGTGCGGATGTCATGGGATTCAGATATTGCTCTGTTGGAAGGAGAGGAGATTGTTGTAGAAGTGCTGGAGAAATTTCCTGTCACAACCTCCATATCTCATAACTTTGTAAGTATGTAATACAAGTTCTGGTAATGGTAAAAAGGGAAAACCTTATCTGATATATAGAAGACCCAGTTTTGAAATAGGTATGATTTACTCAAACGTGTTGGGGCCTGATGACCACTATAATCTCATATTAACCACTTAAACTTGCCCCTTGTCTTTGCTACATTTGATAACACTCATTACATCACCTGACATCATATGTGTGAACTATCTTCAAGTCTGTACGTAGCTTAGCCTCCTCCTTTGGAAATGTCCACAGCAAATAGTCATTCTATATGAAATGCACAGACAAACAACTGTATCCCTTTACCACCTCATTTATGTTTCGTTTCCAACCTTGAGAACCTCATTTTTCAGATTGTATGAAAAAGTATTTAACTATGCAAAGATTATTATTATGACTGGAAAAAAATAACTTCAAAAGTATATTTCACCCACTGCTTTCGCTCTGAAAATGTCTTGAAGTTTTGGAGTTGTGTCAGAGCAACATTCTTAAAAGTGATTGCATGAGGCTCAAGTATCAAGCTGAGTTGCCACTCTGCTGTTTTATCTTTTTTTTTTTTACCTTCACTAGAAAACTGATTGTTGATTCTTAATATGTTTCATTTCATATTATTATTTTTTATTTATTATTAATGATTCACTGATAATTTTTCATAACATCAATATTATAAAACTAGAATTACTTGTTGAACCTGTCATGCGGTGTTATTAAGGTCTAGTAGGTGCTGGCAACAATTCCTTATTTGTGTTAGAAACACGTTCCCTTGCCTCATGTTGGTCATTTTTCAATTCTGGAAGAAGTTGTGAATAGTAAAGAATTAAGCATGGGATGTGCAAGACATTTGTGTGGAGTGCTTTTCCCAAAACAGATGCTTCACTTTTGAACCCAAGTGTATAGATTGGGATAGGTGAAAAAATAAGAACAGAAATGGATAACTTGCATAATGCAGTATAGTTTGAGATTAGTTGGATCAGTAGAAGGAATGCAGAGAGCTTACATAGATAGACAGATTTGATACTGTTCCATTCATCCCCTTCTAAGTAGAATATCAGTTACTAACTCAGTGACAGAATTTTCAGCTACCCACTTTGATCTGCTTTTCAAGATTTATAGACCTTGTTAAATAACTTAAATGTTTCCAGTCTGTTTATTTCTGCACCACAGGTGCAGAAATAAACCATGATATTTGTATATGGAACAATGTGATTGTGGTTTTTCTTTTCAGTGCACATCTCTCAGAATTTTCTAGACTAAGGAATATTATATGCCCTTTGATTTTTTCAGATCAGAAGAACTTTTTTCTCCTTGGCATTCTGTGATAACTGTCGAAGACTATTATTCCACGGGTTCGTTTGTCGCACGTGTGGCTATCGTTTTCACCAACGTTGTTCTGTAGGGGTACCAACATTATGTCAACAGGATCAGCGCATAACCAACAATATTTACCAGCAGTAAGCTTCTTATACCTGGTCTATTGTTTTGTTTCCTTTGTTTCATAGCTAATACAACCTTCTCCATGTAGATATAATTTTATGGGTGTTTCAGTTTCTTAAGAAAGGGGATGGCTTATTATTTAATTAATTAGGATTTCCAATTTATGTATGGATCATGATGGGGTGCAAGAGTCTTGGATAGATTGGTGAGTATTCAGTCTGTAGGCGGTAAGGGTGCTTAGGAAGTGTATCAGAATTTGGTAACTTAAGTTTGAAATAGTGTTGAAAGGAGAAAGTTGAGAGTAATGTGAATAAAAGGAAGGTTATTAGGTTTAGCAGGACAGAGGGACAGGTTAGATGAGGTGTAAGTATGAATAGAGAAATATGGAAGAAGTGAAGTGTTTTAGATACCTGGAAGTGGACATGGCAGTGAATGAAACCCTGGAAGCAGAAGTGAGTCAAAGGTTGGATGAGGGGGCAAAGGTCTTGGAGCATAGAGGATTGTGTGGAAAGAGATCTTCATCCGGAAGGGCACAAATGGATATGTTTGAAGGTTTAGTAATTCCATTGGTGTAGTATGAATATGAGGCATTGGTTGTTGATAAGTGTTGGAAATGAAATGTTTGAGGATGATATGTGGTGTGAGATGATTTGATTGAGTTAAAGATAAAAGGTTGAAAGGGGAAGAGAGAGATGTGGTAGTAAGAAGAGTGTAGTTGTGAGAGCTGAGGAGGCTGTGTAGAAATGGATTTGGACATGCATAAAAAATGAGTGAGGAATGGTTGACAAAGAATTTATATGTATTAAAAGTGGAGAGGAGAAGGAGCATGGGGAGACCATACTGGAGATGGTAGTATGGAGTGAAAAATGTTTTGATTGGTTGGGACATCCAGGAGGGTGAAAGGCATGCACAGGATATAGTGAAATGGAACGTGTGATATACAGGGAGCAATGTCTTATTATTGGACTAGATTAGGCCATGTGAAGTGGCTGGGGGAAACCATGGAAAGGTCTGTTGAGAGGGGGCTATGGTTTTGGTGCACTGCACATGACAGAGAATGGACATGAGTGAATGTGGCCTTTTGTCATATGTTCCTGGCACTACCTCGCGAATGTGGGAAATATGAAAGAAGGTATTGTTGTACATACATTGAATTAATATTGATTTCACTGAGATTGTGAGTGAATGTGAAGCACATGTGAATATGAGGATTATGAAAAAATTTCTTTTATTTTCAGTTTATTAGCATCTCATCAAGCTAATCCTGCTGGAATATTGACAACCACGGGTTATGGTGTACCCCCTGGTGTCCAACCTCCTTTGATAGGTCCATATGGTAGTCAGTACCCTGGTCCCTATGGTAGTCATTATATGGAAGGTTACCGAGGTCAGTACCCTGCACACTATGGTGGAGGGGGAGGAGGGCAGGCACCACCCAAGCTTCCTCGACCTGACCCTGCACCTCTAG
>JAUUDZ010466551.1:0-11992 GCA_032361705.1 Panulirus versicolor
GGGTGGGTTGGGCCATTCTTTCGTCTGTTTCCTTGCGCTACCTTGCTAACGCGGGAGACAGCGACAAAGCAAAATAATAATAATAATATAAATAATATATAATATAATGTATATGTATGTATACATTAAAATGTATAGGTATGTATATGTGCATGTGTGGGCATTCATGTATATACATGTGAAAGTGGGTGGGTTGGGCCATTCTCTTGTCTGTTTCCTTGCACTACCTCGCTAATGCAGGAGACAGCGTCAAAGTACAATAAATATAAATATGTGTATAGGAGTGGATGGGCTATTCTTCATCTGTTACCTGGCACTACCTTGACACATGGGTCAAAGGAGTACAACTTGACAACTAAGTGCTGGCTCACTATGTACCCATCACTAACCCTCCCAATACCTAGGCAGCTAGTATTGGTAATATAACATAATATAATAACCAATCCATACAACCATCAAAAGGACTTACATAAACTATAGGAAAGCAGACTGGTTAGTCTTCACACAGTACATGGAAAGAAACCTCCAAAACTTAGGTATAGATGGTTTTCCATCCTTATATCAAATCTCACACTTCATTAACATCTCCAACAAAGCCATCAAAGAGCACATTCCTAGAGGACATATGAAGAAATATAACTCAAACTTCTCTACAACCATAACATGAATGTCCTTTCATGTACAGATAACCTTACATTCTCATCACTACACCCTTACACCACAATAGCAGAACAAATACACAATGCTCCATAACACAAATGGAACAATGGCTCACCCACAGCTGAATGTCTGCATTTCCACAGAAGGATTCCATCACTCTTTTCAACCCCAGACACAAATCCAGTTCATCCTCTCCACATCTTGAATGGCAGTCTAGGCATCACATGCACATACGTTCACTCCCTACACATGACTTTCAATCTCCACATCAATAATATCAACACAAAAGCAAGACTTAAACTAAATGGCCTAAGAATACTAACTAATATGAGATCTGGACATGAAAAAGAATCCCTTGATGTCCTCTAAACATAATTCATCTGTTTCACTTACACTAAGCCTCAACTGCCAAGTATTCCAACCTCAAAAGCAACCTCAGTGGCAGAACTCTATGATAAAAAAGGGCTTGAGAGTAATCAGTTTCCTTAGCCTGATCATCAGCCAAACATCACTAACACTAGAATTTCTGACTTGAAAACCATAAAAGTCTGGCTGGAAGTGCAACCCACAACCCATCAATTTGCAAAAATAAGTGGAGCGTAGCATCATGTAGTACTTGAGAGGGAAAGGCAGCCTCTCCTCCTTCCTCCACCACCTCCTTTCCTTCCTCCTCCTCTCATGCTCCTGCATCACTTCTCTTTCATTTTCAGTATCTCAGTCCTTATCCACCCCTTTGTCTGACAATGAATCTCCCTTACCACTGTCATAAATTACTGACAAAAACTTACTGTTTCATATTCCCTATGTTGTCCTACTTTAGTCGGTGATGGACAAGTTGTGTGGGTGGAGGCAGTAGCTTCCTGTCTCCCTTTCCTATCACTAGGACTACCAGAAGTTGCATCATGTGAGTCACTTTGTTCATCTAAATCATCCATTTCGTCCACACTAATAGATTATTCTTCTAATTTGCACCTGACACTAGCACTCACTTTCCTTTATGCACCTCCTGTACCACAAGTACTATGTGAAGTTGATGATTCCAAGTCATCATTGTAATATGTATACCCACCCTCCACAATGAATGTAGAAAGACTGGAGTGGGTAGATAAGGAGTGGGAATGTGTGGGTTATGTAGGTGGACTCTAAGGGGCATGTAATCAGGTAAACATGCATGCGCCACAAGTGTGCGATTCAAAACACAAGGTGTGGCATCCAGATAGTACATCCCAGCTTACTGAAAGCTCCTTCTTGGAAAGCACATTGTAGTTTAAAGGCTAATTCTCTCTCTTCCATGCTGTTCCACTTTCAATCTGATTTTTGATGTAATGGTTTTGAAGGATAAAGTCAACAACTTTAATGCCCTTTCTCTTAGCCATGAGGTATAGCTTGGTCTAGGATTTCTAATCTAATTGTGAGTATGTAATACACACCCACTAATTGTACGAGTCATCAACCCTGCCCAGCCATAGCACTGATTCAGTATCTTGGGCTGAAGGTGCATAATACTAACATTGTGGTTTCAAACTAATTCCCATACCAATTTTGTGGTATAGTTCCATTAATGTGACAACTTTCTCCTCACGGTTCCATCAAGTGAGAATTTACGGACTATATATCATATCATCCTGGTGACAGAGTACAGTTTTATGGAAAGATGTTCATGTGTATCAAACCACTTAGATTTCACAGAGAGTAAGCTCTAAGACAAAAGAAGACTGGTTGGACCGTTTAAGTCTAGCCTGCAAGAAAGAATTTGACATTATAATGCATTGGAGGTTGATTAAGAGGCTGGGTCACCAAGCATTAATTCAGGGTAAACTCTTTAAATGGGAAGATGATCTAAGTGGAAAGAAACAAAGGACGCATGTCGAAGAAATCTTCTCAAAATGAGATGAAGTGAGCAGTGGAGAGGTGCAGGGTTCTGTTCTGGGGCCATTACTCTTCCTGATCAATGTAAATCACTTGCCTGAAAATCTGGACTCCTACCTGAATATGTCTGCAGATGATGCAAAAGTCATGAGGTAAGTAAACAGCAAGGAGGATTGGATCACCTTACAAAGGAACCTTGAATGCTCCAAAGTTGGTTTACTATATATCTGATGAAGTTCAACCCAAGTAACTGTAAAGTAATGAAGGAGGGTCACCGTGAAGCAAGGCCTCATTATGATTATTGTCTAGCAGCAAATAATCTGCGGGAATCTGTGTGTGAAAATGCACTGGGAGTCAGCACTGTCCCTAACCTTTCATCAGAGTGCCATCTTAGGACCAGAGTGCCATCTTAGGAGATTAATTTAAGGAGACCAACTGTGTGCTAGCAAATATCAAAACAGCATTAAAGTTCATGGATGTTATCATTATGCAAGCTGTTCATATCATACATAAGGCCAAAACTAGATTCACTATTCATCTATCCCTATCTGACGTGCATTCCCTCAGGGAATTCCCATGAAGAGGGTAGCCATGGCAAAAAACTCTCCACTCATCTTTGTCCTTACATACCTTCCTTTCATACATATGCTTCTAAGGTTTGGTTATCGCATCTAAAGACAAAGATAACAAATGTCCAGAGAAGTGCAACAAACATGGTACCAGAATTAAAAATACTGAGTTACAGAGAAAGGCAAGATGCTTAAAATTTGCCCATCTTGAAACAGAGAAAAGGGAGGGATGACCTAATCACAACCTTAATGATTTTGAAATAGATTGACGACAGAAAGTGAACAGGTCTTTGACAAATGTAGAGATAGAGCAACTTGAGGACATAAAATGAGATTAAACAAAAAAATTGTCAAAAAAAAAGTAAAGGACTAATTCTACAGCATAAGAGTGGTAGACATATAGAACAAAATAACTGAGGACATGGTTAATACATACAACATGCACAAATTTTAGAAGCTGTAAAGTATTAGAGTGATTGAAGGCCCCATGGGTAATAAACTTCCTCCCTATGCAGTAAATACAGGCAATTACAAATTAGTAAACTTACACTATATATCTACATCAGTATGCCTAAAAACAATTTAACTAAGAAATCAAATTGACTAACCTTTTGCAGAGAGTGGCAAGACCAAATGCCTGGAGAAGGCAGGAGGTGAGGATACATCACCTGTGTTCAGAAAACCCAGTACATTAATGGCAGGATCCACACTCACACGGATCACTTCAAAGTCATGGTGGCGGCAGTAAGGCTGAAATGAAAACAATTACTTAGATTTCTTATCAATCAGAGGAAAGTTACAAAAACATCAACTTGCTTCAGGTTATTTTCTCAGCCTAAGTAGGTATTTCACTTCCTAAACTGATGGTCAACCATGATGGCCTGATTACACCATTTTCCAAGCATAACTAACAAGGCACACACCAGCTACGAACTGTAAAACAGCATGCCTACAGGCCCCTTCCCTCCCCGTCAAGTACCACAAACCTACATTCATGGGCAAATCACGAACCAATTGCCAGATTTTTCAAAGTCAGATATAAGAAAAACCATTCCAAGTGGGGAAAAGTATCCACTACATACAAAATAATATTTAATATTTCTTCTATCAAAGTTTTCTCTAGATTTGTTCCAACAATTACCACAAGTGAAAACAAGACAATACAGGAGGTAGCAGAACTATTTACTTAAATATCCAGATAAAATTAAATTTGAAAAACACTCAGCAGCAGCATTTGGGATCAATCTGAGCCTAAATGTCAATGTGATGGGGAAAAACGTACTCACAGAAACAGGTTGATAAAAGACTGCAGAGGAGCAAACTGAGTACTTAGAAAATCTTACAGATATGAGAGAATCTCAACATACAGTTACTCAGTGTTATCAGATGGATGAATGAAAACATTTCTGCAGAAAGGTGGATTTTGCAAAGAAACCCATATTACTCAAAGTGAGTAATTTGGAGCAGAAATGCAGCAAAGAACACCACCATCTTAATATGAAAATTTATATATGGACATTACTTATGTTTTTATGCCTACTCCCAGAACTACTTTCAATTAATCAAGACACTGGAAGGATATCAACAGGCATTATAATGCAAAGTGAGAGTCACACTGCCCTCTTTACCTAATAAGATTCCATTTCCTATGGTACCCATTTTAACCATTCATATGTAAACTTATTATTCACCCTTTTCCCCACAAAAAAGTTTAATTGAATTATCTTAACAATATTTTCTGATGACAACACCACAGGATGTTATCTTAAATTATCACAGTCATCCACAAGTACTTTCTAAAATCTAGAAAATACTCCTTGTTGTGGTCAGTTATGTTTATTCTTCCTATATATTCATTCAATTCATCTGGGACCTAGCTAAACTCAGATAACCAGAAATTTGGTTACAACGCAAAGATTTTAGTTATCAAATCAACAGAATACTCAAAAATTGCAAAAATGAATCATGAAAATTTGAATTGTACACACCATTTAAAAGTTTTTTTGGGGGGTCGCAGGATATGATGGTTGTGCTGTAGTAAACATTACTTCCTCAGTGACTTGGCAGTTGGTGAAGGTTCTGGGACTTCCTTTTTACCACTCAATTTCTGCTTTTTGCACATAATTTTCCGATACTAAGTCAAAGCTTAAAATTTTTCAAGAACTCAACAGAAAAACTTCAATGCTCTTTGATCTCCATATTTTCATAAAATATTTGCCTTTACACAAATCATCACTTGATGTTAAATATGCATCTTCCTTCTCCCTCTCCCTAAACTACTCAGGAAGTACTTTGTCTAACTCTAGAGACTTTTTTTGTTGATGTCTTTCTAGGCAATGCTGTCTTCGTACTCATACGTTTCATTTCTCATAATAAGAACCACTGCCCTATCTAGAGTTTCCATGTGTCATCATAAGGGGGCATTATAGTACAAAAAAAATTTAATACAATATAAAAAGGTCACTATGTGGTCCTGCTGACTCACACAGTACAGAATCACCTACTAATGCCATGAAGTGATTGGAAATTGAACTATAAAACATTAACATATTGTTTTCACTTTTGCTTCAATTTTGTGTGTCTCTCACAATATAATGTGTTCATTTTTGGTGAATAGAAATCTAAGGTCCATAACAAGGTTGCCTATATAAAAGAAGAAAATCTAAATAGTGGTAGAAACATGGTAGCATAGCAGAAGGCGCCTCTCCCTTCAGTTCAATTATTGGCAAGAAAGAGATTAGAAAAAATATCAAGCACTACAATGGTGATGAGACACTGCTCTGGAGATTTTACAGGAATGTGTGGAGTGGAAAAGTTCCATAACAGATTCATGACAAGATGAATTCTTAAAAAAAAAAAAAAAATCACATGCCATTCTTACCAATAGCATATATTCATGAAGTATTGTTTAATCTTGACTTGAAGCTATTTAGTCTTTGCATTTACTACCTAAGGATATAGTTTATTCAAATGCCCATTCAATGTATTTTCTTTCTTCTTTTTTTAATACCCGACTGCCACTTCCTGCAGTAGCAAGGTAGAGCCAGAAACAGATGGAGAAGGGCCACATCCACTTTCATCCATTCTCTGACTGTCATGTGCAATGCACTGAAACCACAGCTCCCTATCCACAACCAGTCCCTACAAAACTTTCCATGCTTTAACCCCATATGCTTCATACACACCAGTTCAATCCATCAACAGCATGTCGACCTCAGTATACCACATCAGTATACCACATACTTGTACAGCTGTCACCCTCCTTAATGTTCAGGCCTTAATTGCTTAAAATCTTTTTCACTCCCTCCTTCCATCTCCAATTTGGTCTATCCATTCTTTTTGTTCCCTTCACTATCTTTTTCATGCCATTCTTCCACCTCCAATTTGGTCTCTCCATTTTTCTTGTTCCCTTTTTTTCTGACACATATATCCTTTTTGTAAACCTTTCCTGAGTTACTCTCTCTGTATGTCCAAACTATAACAGCACATCCTCTTCAGCTCTCTCAACCACACTCTTTTTATTGCCACACCTCTCTCTTACCCCTTTCATTGCTCACTAAACCAAACCACCGCTCACACCATTTACTGTCCTTAAACATTTCATTTCCAACATATCCACTCTCCTCTGCACAGCCTTACTTATAGCCAGTGTCTCGCATCCATATAACATTGTTAGGACTGCTATACCTTCAAACATGCTCATTTTTGCCCTCCCAGATAATGTCCTCTCTTTCAACTCATTCTTCAGCACTCCTAAAATGTTCAACCCCTCGCCCACTTTATGAATCACTTCCACTTCTACGGTTCCATTCACCACCATGTCCACTCCCAGGTATCTAAACCACTTTACTTTCCCCAATTATTCTCATTCAAACTCACACCCCAATTAACCTGTCCCTTAACCCTGCTAAACCTAATAACCTTGCTTTTATTCACATTCATTCTCAACTTCCTTCTTCCACATATTCTTCTATATTCAGTCACCAACTTCAGCAGTTTCTCAGTTGAATCTGCTATCCAGTTCTGTATCACCAGGAAACAACAACTGACTCACTTCCCAGGCTCTTTCATCCCCCACAGACTGCATATTTGCCCCTCTCTCCAAGATTCTCACATTTAGCTCCCTCTCCTTTCCATCCATAAACAACTTAAACAACCATGGAGACATAATATACCTCTGCCACACCTTCCAAAACATCATCCTCTCCCTAAAGTTTACTGCTATTCACTCACTCAACTCTCATTTGCCCTCTTTTTCATCCCCTGCACCTTTCTCTTACCCTGCTGCCACTCTCTCTTATACACCCCAAATCATTTGCCCTCATTCCCTGTAAGTACCACCCAACCCCTTTCTTTTCTCTTTCACCTGCGAATTTACTTTTAATTTGTCCCCTCCCACCTTTTGCATGCCACATGCATCTCTCACATATGCCAGCAGTGCTTCCCTAAATACTTTGCATTTGTCACCTTCTCCCCTTGCTTCATTTATTCTCACCTTTTGCCATTCTACACTCAATCTCTACTGGCATTTCTTCACATAAGTCTTTTGTCCAAGCTCATTTACTCTCAACATTCTCTGCGCATAAATATTGTTTCCTCTTTTCCAAATACCTCTACAAATCTTCATCCTTGCCTCCACGACATAGTGATCAGACATCCCACCAGCTATCACTCTTAGCATAATTACATCTAGAAGTCTCTCTTAATAAGTCTCAATTAATATGTAATCCAGTAATATCTGGTAATTATCTTTCCTACTCACATATATATGTCCTTTTTAAAATGGTATTCCCAAACACTAGTCCTTTCCCAGCACACAGCTCCACAAGCTGTTCACCATTTCTATTCATAATACTGAATATTATTGTACTCTAAATACCACATTACTCACCTTCACATTCAAATCACTCATCACTAATACCCAGTTTCTTACATCAAAACTGCTGACACCCTCTATACCTCCAGTATTCTTCCACTCTATTTGCCCATGTCACTGGTGGCCTTACACTCTATTTGCCCATCTCACAAGTGGCCTTCCTCTCACACCAACCCCTTTATTTGTACTCTCATACACTCTGCTTGTTAACTCCCAGTCTTGCAGTTTTTCTACATGCCTAAACCACCTCAAAGTATTATGTTTTATCCACTCTTCCACTCCACAATTCATTTCCTTTCCATTCCCTGCCATACCACATTTCTCTTACCCCCTTCATTTTTCTTCATTCCCTCTAGTCACACCACATGCTCTTCTTAAATAGCTCATTTATACAGCCTGGATTCTTGAACTCTGTGACTCATTCCATGTCTATGTTTTGGCTGAATGGGTCAGTGTTGGGAGGACTATGCTGCCCCTTAATCTTATTTTCACTTCCATACTTACACTTCTACCCTTCCTTATGCTATTCAGGGGCCCAATGACTCTTCTACCCTGTACTGCTCTCTCCCTTATCTCTCCTTCCATATCACCAAACGTACCCAAGACAGCTCCAAAATACTTAAATTCTCTCACCTCTTCCAATCTTTCCCCCTCTAAAACCAAAGCACAATTTAATACACTCTCTTTTCACTCTATATGGTTTTACAAAATGTATACTTTCACTCTGTTTTCTTTCAAACATCACTTTACTTTTACTTGCATTTAACTTGAATTGCCTATGTTTACACACATCATAAAACACATTTACACTTGTTCAACTCCTCTTCACTCTTGGCAAATGACACAGTATCATCTGCAAACAGGCTTGCACTTGCACTGCCACACACTATCTTTGCAGCCTTTCCCTAGTTTTGCTTTCATCTCTCTTATCACTCCATCCATATTACATACACTAAAAGCCACATTGACATCACACAGCCCTGTCTCACACCCACATGTATACCATAACTTTTGCTCAACTCTCCATCCACCCTTACACATGCATTTGCTCCTCTACAGAAGGCCTGCAACTATCCAATAGTTGTCCCCCTACCACATATATCCTTAACACACTCCATAAAGGATTCCACTTGATTCTGTCATATGCTTTCTCCAAATCCACAAAAGCTGCATCCAACTTCTTACCTTCCTCAAAATACTTTCCCACAGTTCATCTTTACTACAAAAATCTGATCCACACATCCCTATTTTTCCTAAAACCCCTTACTCCTCACTTATTCTCCATTCAGTCTATCTATCTATCTATCTGATGCCCATTCCCTATGGGGACTCTTATCAAGGGGAGCCCAAGGCAAAAGAATCTCCACTTATCCCTGTCCTTACGTGCCTCCCTTGCATACACCATTCCACGCATTCTTCCACTATTTCACTCCCTCCAGTATTCTAGCACCCTCTCTGCTAATGTCACAGGTAGGCTTACACTCTCACCAACCCCTTTAATTGTACTATCATACACTCTCCTTGTAAACTTTCAGTCTTGTATTCTTTCCACATGCCTAAACCACCTCAAAGTATAACATTTCACCCATTCTACCACTCCACAATTCACTCCCTTTCCATTCCCTGCCATACCCAACCTCTCATACACCCTTTCATTTATTTCTTCGTTCCACTTAGTCACACCACATGCTCTTCTCAAATAGCTCATTTCCACAGCCTGGATTCATGACCTCTGTGACTCATTCCACATCCATGTTTCAGCTGCATAGGTTTGGGATGGGAGGACTATGCTGTCCCTTAATCCTCTCTCCTCTTCCATATTTATACCTCTACCCTTTACTATTCCATTAATGGACTCAATAACTCCTCTACCCTGGACTGCTCTCTCCCTTATCTCTCCTTCTATACCATCACAATTACCCAAGACAGCTCCGAGATACTTAAATTCTCTCACTTCCAGTCTTTTCCCCCCCAAATCCACAGTACAATTTAGTACATTTTCTTCTTTCACTATATATGGTTTTACAAAATCTATACTTTGTCTCTGTGTCCTTTCCAACACCATTGCTTTTCTTTTACTTGCATTTACCTTCAATAGCCTACATGTACACACATCACATAACACATTTACAACCTTCTGCAACCCCTCTTCACTTTCAGCAAACAACACATTATAATCTGCAAACGGACTTGCCACTAGCCACCATATCTCACCGCCACACTCCTTCCCTGCTTTCATCTCTCTTATCACTCCATCTATAAACATATCAAAAAGCCACAGTGACATCACACAGCCCTGTCTCACACCCACATGTATCCCAAACCTTTTGCTCCTCTAGAAAAGGCTTTCACACCATCCATCAGTTGTCCTTCTATACCATACATCCTTAACACATCCCACAAAGCATTCCACTTGACTGTCAAAAGCTTTCTCCAGATCCATAAAAGCTGTATACAACTTCTTACCTTTCACTAAATACTTTTCCATGGTCATCTTTACTACAAAAATCTGATCCATGTATCCCCTACTTTTCCTAAAACCCCCTTGCTCTTCACTTATTCTGCATTCAGTCCTTCCATCACTCTGTCAATCAATATTCTTGCACACACTTTTCCTGGTATACTTAACAGACTTATTCCCCTATAACTGCTACATACATCCTTAGCACCCATTCCTTTGAATACAGAAACAATAATAGCTTTCACCTAGTCCTCAGGCACAACCTGTTTCCATGCTAAATTACATATAAGATGTATCCACACTATCACACTCTCCTCCATACTTCAGCATTTCAGCTGTAATCCCATACATTCCAAGTGTCTCTACTTTTAGCCTCATTATTGCCCTTCTTATCTCCCTTTTTGCTATGGGCCCTTGCACTTGTATCCTCTTCTTTCCATCCTCCATACCCATGCATGTAATAACTGCTGCCTCCCCTTCTCCCAAACTCATCAGTTCTTCAAAATACTCTTTCCATCTTCCTTTCACTTCCTCCTTATCTATTCAGCAACTCCCCTTCTTTACTTCTCACATCAACATTTCCACTCTTACATCCACCTCTTTCCACAAAATGGTCAGTCTCTCCAAAGAATCCTCTCAACTCTAGCATCTAGCATGGCCTTTCTCAATTTTTCATCCACTGCCACAAGGTCAATCAAAGTCTTTTGCTCATCTTTTCCATCCTTTCTCATCCATGTATGTCTGTTGATGATCATGTGCTGAAAAAAAGGTATTTGCAAGGAATAAACCCCTCTCAGTGCAAATATCTACTACATAATTTCCATTCTCATTTATTCCATGCATTCTCCATTCACCAACTATCTTGCCAATTTCATCAAATCCCACTTTTGCATTCATATCACCCAATATGACCATGGATCTCTCATTCTCAAAACCATTTATACAGTCATTCAAATTTCTCCAGAAAAACTTCATTTCATCATTACCTCATACAGTCTTCATATTTACAGGTGTATGTACTCTTCACAATCCCAATCTTTCCTTTCACTCACACTATTCTTGATTCATTTCATCCACAATCTGTTAACCCCCCTCCCCCCCAATAATCTTGGTGGTAGCAGAATTACACAGCCTTCTTTTCCTCTTCCCTGATAATTTTCACTTATTCCCGTCCATACCACACCTCCTTACATGCACTCCCATAACTGATTTGTTCCAAAATGCCACTGTGCAAAGTCACTTCCATCAATCTATCAATCAACATTCTTGCAAGCACTTTTCCCGGTATACCTAACAGACTTATTCCCCTATAACTGCTACATACATTCTTAGCTCCTTTTCCTTTGAATAATGGAACAATAATTTCTTTCAATGAATCATAAGGCACAACCTTCTACTTCCATGCTAAATTACATATCAGATGCATCCACTCTCTCATACTTTCTCCTCCATATTTCAGCATTTCCGCCATAATCCCATTCACTCCAGGTGCCTTTCCTACCTTTAGCCTCATTATTGCCCTTCTTACCTCCCTTTTTGCTTAAGGCCCTTGCCTTG
>JAUUDZ010466562.1:0-11992 GCA_032361705.1 Panulirus versicolor
TTTCTTTCTCGTATCTCCCCTGATGATGTGATCATTTCACGAAAGGGCACTTGGGAACTTATCGTGTGTCATTTCCGCGTGGACATAAAGGAATATTATACAGTGATATAGAGTGCATCTCAATATAAATCTGGAAATCTATATTTCCATTGACCTACTACTATTTGTACATTATCAGTCCCTTGAGCACGACTGTATGACTCTTGAGCACGACAGCATGAGCCGTAGGTTTGATGGCCTTGCCTTTGACCTGACCCTCATGAGGCCGGTTTCCACACAGAAACTGTGGGATGCAGCAGCCAAGCGCATGATACGGGTTCAAAGCTTGAGACGGGGAAGCATGCAGACAACTCATGAGAACAATGGCCAAAATAATACTTATAGAATAAAGAGAAAGCAACAATATCGTGGCCTACAAATAAGGAAGATTGAAGAGAGGTGTTGCCAGAATTAATAGGGAAGAAAAGGCTTTTGATGTATACCTAATGGACATACATAAGACAGGGTATTTATTACACAGGGTTAAGAGATGGGGCAACACGAGTGTAAAACTCTCTCTCCGTAAGACCCAAACAGTAATCACCCATAGACAAATGTTTACCTACTCACCACAACCGAAAGCGAAGAGAACGAGGGTGTAGATGAAGAAGAACTTGATGATGTCGATGACCATCCTGCCGAGGGCGATCTGTAAGGGCCCCATGTGTGGGTTGACGCTGAAGATGTGCACCAGCTTCAGGAAGCTAAGGGGAAAGTAAAGAAGGCCACTTTAGTGGTTCACGTTAACTTTTTACTCCAAGTTCAGCCTTCAATCTAAGTTTAGTCCTTGCTCCAAGTTCTGTCCTTAATCTTCAGTTCTATCCTTATTCCTTACTCCAAGGTGTGTCCTTAATCCAAGTGTTGTCCTTATTCCAAGTTCTGTCCTTTATACATGTTATGTCCTTAATCCCAGTTCTGTCCTTACTTCGTCTCTGTCCTTAATCTAAACTCTGTCCTTACTCCAGGTATGTCCTTAGTCTAAGTTCTGTCTTCAGTCCTTGTTGCTCTGTCTGAGCTTAATACGTCTTTAGCGTTTAACATCTCCCCAGATTAGACCTTAATGTGCCAAGAGATATAATTCATTCACATTCTCTTTCTAGATGTGGCTGAAACTAAACATCCCCTGTAGACGTTGCTAAGACAATATCTCAGCCTGTGGCTAAGTTGTTGCCACATCTGAACAGTCCCTCATTCTACATGCGTTATTTCCCGAGAAGAAACAACCCTAATGACTGCACATTAAGATGTTGAGAACATTTTCACAGTACACCGTATGTCGCTTATACAAAATCTGACATTATCATTTGCTATATAAATGCTACATTATCATTTGCTATATAAATGCTTCCAGTACCTATACTCTCGTCCCTTGAGATGGTGGTACTTGACGAGGTTGCCTTGGGGGAAACTGACTTTAATACGTTAGCAAATCTTTTTCTTGCCTTATGACTGTACCTTAAGATGTTGCCGGCACCGAACATGCCTTCGGAGATGAGCATGGGGTCGAAGTCAGGCCACATCTCACGCGGGAAGTACGGGTCTCTGCCGTGCATCATCTCCCGCTGCGTCAGGTACCAAGCGGTCAGTCTGGCCCGGAGAGTCACAAAATGTTTTGCGTTGATTTCTTTGGCATTTGTGTTTATAGATTGTTTAGATGGATAAATTTTAATGTAAATTTATGTATTTCAAGTTTCTTATTGGCTATAGTGTTCAATGCTATATTTCTCTCGTTTGAATAACCAGAAAAACTCAGCAGTCAACAAGTATAATCGACAAACAAATTCCCAGCGACCATATTCAGGAACGTTCGTCACCTGACCCGCCGACTTACCGTAAGAAGATCCAGTTCATGTAGAAAAAGTTGGTGGTAAAGTCTACTATGTTCCACAGGTCCTTGATGTACTCAAGCAAACCATCGGCCCACAGAGCGACCATCTCACCCCAGATGAAGCCAAAGATGTAGAGGACGATGAGGAACTCGACGATGGATGGAAACCCGCCGCGCGACTCCCGCTCGTACTGACGCAGCTGTTCTTGCATCCAGTCGGTTCCGAAGAGCTCGATCACCGTCGTCTCCATCCGTAGCGATACGATCACCAACAACACTGGGGGGTGGGACTGAGAGATGAATACATGGATATGATGAATAGAAGCACACACACACACATACACACACACACACACACACACACACATGAGTTGGCGTTCCTAACCATGAATCAGCACGGGCCCATTCGGAGTAAACTCCAAAGCCGTTCGAATCCTCAGCACGACAGCCAACTAACAAAATTTCTTATAAAGCATCACTGCACCAAAGTTTCGTTTTCCAAAGGTCGTTTCCAGAAGGAAAGAAACATTGTTTACAACTGAAGAAAGCTCAGCGACTCACAGACATGAGGAATACAAAGGGATTGAACAAGTGACTCAAAATAAAGACAAGTGGCAGGAGACAGACGCAGTGGCAGGAACAGTTGGTATTCAGGTGACTGACCGAAGAAAACGCTTTAGCGGGGAAGGTAGACAAGTGACTAAGAGAAACAGAAGCAGGACCTGGAAGGCATGGACAGGTCACTGAGAGTGGAAAAGGCAGTAGTAGTAAGTGCGGAAAGTGATTGTAAAGGAGCCGAAGAAGTGCCAGGAAAGACATGGAAATGATTTGTGGAAATACAAGCATAAGTAGGATCATGGAAAGGTGACTCAGAGATGGGAAAAGGAAAACGTTAAAAAAAAAAAAAAGAGAGATGGATCAGCAACTCACAGAGAAAGAAGCAGTAGCTGGCGGAGTGAACGATAAACTTGATGAAAGGCTTCTTCATGGCGACGCCGAAGGAGGACTTCGGGAGGAAGAGGAAGGCGCAGCAGTACACGGGGAAGGCACAGCCGATCTTCATAACCTCGAGCAGTTGTAGTAATAGAGTCCGCCGTTTGAAGCCTGGCATCCCGTCATACCACACCCGTGCCAGGAGCTGCTGCACGTTGGCGTGGGCCACGAACTGTTGCGGGGACAGGACAGAGGGACCTGTGGTTAGTGTCGCTGGCCCGCCAGATTTCGATTACTGGTCAGATCAGTCACCTCACAGCAAACCCAAGCTGTTCAACTTTGAAGCTGGTCGATAAATGAGCTACTGGTTCATATCAAGGTAATCTCTGTGCCAAGTCTTCCACGATGCTGTCTGTACCACGGCTTCCACGAAGCTGTCGGTATCACGCTACTCTCTGTACAACTGCTTCCACGATGCTCTCTATTCCACAGTGCTGTGTGTGCGTGTGTGTGCTGCGGCTGGCATGCCACCTTCTGGTCCTCGCTCTTGTCGTCCGCCCTCTGGTTTCCGGGCCCAAAACGAGTTGTTTCCTCTTGTAATTCAGACTCCAGAAGTTGCTATTTATAGCGTGAAGTTTAGCCTTGTACTGTGTAGAATTTAGTGTCGAGGGGTTGTGATAATCAGTAGGTAGTGACACTGGTTGTGTATTTATGTCAATTGGTAGCAAGAATTATGGTATAACCAGATGGGGAACAAGACCTCAGTGTTCCTGTCTTCCACAGGAATATCTGAAGGTTAGATTAGATTGTTGGAATTTGCATTGGTCACGAGTCAGATACAAACAGTTTTTTTTTATGCCAGACCCCGACGGTGATCACCCGTGCAGACGTTTGGTGATTGCCCACTCAGTCAGGAGTGAGGTGATGGTGAGGTGAGGAAGGTTGAGTTCAGCAGCACCCTGAGGGTGGTGGCTGGTGCGTGTCCAACGTGACATTCTGCTGCCTCTGTCCTCCACGCCTGTGGTGAGGCATGGATCCTGTCTCGTGTCTTCTTCTGTATTATAAAGTCTTCTTCACTACATAGATAAGGAACAGGTAGCCTCATTATGGCCCATCAGGTTTTCTGCTATCTGTTTTTCCCATGTACTGTCTCCTAATAGATAACTTCGCCATGGAGCATAAAGTCCTCTGTTAAATGTCCTTCCTATGTACTTTCTTCCAGCAGATAACCTCGTTATAAACCATTAGGTCTTCTGTTATCTGTCTTTCCCATGTATACTACCTTCCAGCAGATAATTTCGTCATAGACCACCAGGTCCTCTGTTGTCTGTCCTTCCGCATGTACTATCGTCCAGCGGATAACCCCGTCATGGACCACGAGCTCCTCTGTTAGCAGATTTGCCGATAATGCTCCCGTCACTGTGTCGCAATCCTCCACCTGTCCAGATCGCCTCAGGTGTTGCCCACCTCAGGTATCTTGCTCTTGTGTCGGTTCATGTGTGCTCTGCCAGACGTACGACTGCCTTGCGACAGTTTTATGGAAGGGCAGAACTCGTGACTCGTACGTCGGGTTCTCCGCTTTCGAAATTAGTGAACCAGAAGAACGTGTATATTGGGTCACCTTTGTTTGCCGGTGACCTGAATCTGACCGGGTGTAATGTTCCCATTATTCACATATTCTATTTTATGGTCACTTGGCTGGAACAGCCGCGCTAGTAGGTTAGTAGAGAGCTTCGAGGATAATTCTTTTGCCGATCGTATATTTCGTGTAGTCTTCCCCCTCCTTCAAGGAAAATGGGGCGTTTTTGTATGCACGGCGGGATTACTATTTCTGGGACGTGGAGAGAGTTGTAAACTCTTGTTGCCCCGTCTCTTAACCTTTTGTGTATATGCCGTGTGTTAGCCTTATACTGTATATACATGCACATACACTACACACCCCCAGCTTACGACAGATATCAGTTCATCGACCGTCCCCAAAGGGGGAGGATGAATACCTGGGTTCGCGGTGAGCCTACTGCCATTTCTTAGGACTCGGAACACGAGCCCCTGACGTCGGTAGGTACCTTAAGAACACTCGGTGACAAGGAGACGTTCCTGTGTTTGGGTTTACGAAGGTGTTTTTTGGAGTGGCGTTGTCGTAGATTCCAGCCAACCTCGTATTCATATTGCGATGGACGCAAGGGAAGCGACCACATCATCTCGCACGTTTCAGAAGAGCTTGTCCTCTCCCCGCCCCAGTCATCCCACGATGAACTTTTCACCAAGTATCGTCCACTGGAGAGGTTGTGTCACATCTGGTCATACCCTGTTGAAATGCCAAGCACTCGACGTCTCTTGTGTATGTTCTTTGGTCTGGGATGTTTGTCGTGCCTCAGGGGGAGGAGAAGGGGGTGGCTGGTGGATGAGTGCATATAGAGGGAGGGAGGGGGTTATTGATTTTGATTTTGATTTTCAACTGTGGCTTTGAATTATAGATATACTTTTTTTTTCTGTGGTTAGTATTGGAGAGCCGATGACGAGGCCATGTTTCGTTGTTGGCGGGTTTCATGCCTAACTGATCGGTTTAATAGCCAGACCGACACCCTCCTGACCTGCTTTGGCTCCGTGTAAGACAGGCAACTGAGAGTTGATGAAGACACACACACACACACACACACACACACACACACACACACACACACACACACACACATTTCCTGCTGGTATATGTTTATGAGAAGGACTTTAGACTTGACGTAGTCCCTAGCCTGTTGCCAGAGTCCCACTTTTAGAAGAATAGTTGACAAACTTTCCCTTGGGAAATGTTACAGTAGCAAACGAGGATATGATTAAGAATATATTCAGACTAAAATTAGAATATGCTTCTCACGTTTGGTCACCGCCCTTGATGAAGTGCAAAGAATGAGTGGAGAAGGTCCAGAGGAGAACAGGAATGATGTTATCATAAAGAAGAGAACTGAGTTACAGGGAAAGGTTAGAGGCCTTAGATTTGTCCATTGTGGAGGAAAGAAAAGTCAGGGGTGACTTGATCATATTCTTAAAGTTTCTGAATCTGACAATGGCAACAATGAACAGTTCTTCGAAAGATGCAAGGTTAGAACATGCAAAGGACATTACATGAATTTAAGTCAGAAATGTATTACCAGAGATATAAAGAAATGTTTGCATAGTATAAGAGTAGTGGATGAATGGAATAAACAGTGAGAATGTAGTAACTGCGGATAGCACACAGAAGTTGAAAAAGATGCACGCTAGCAGAGAGGGCTCAAGGGATGGGACCGTTCGAGTGTAGAGCTCCCTCTCCCATGGTAATTACACACACACACACACACACACACACACACACAAAGGAAAATCAAGACGTTCAGACCAGGACGAGAAGCCTTGTGTCATCTTCCATGGAACAGTTGTGTAGAAGTATCGGATCCAGTAGACATGCCCAACGTGATAGTACCCTGTCTCCAACTGCCTCCCACCTGACTCCCTCACCCTTTAGTACTCTCGAGCATGATACCCCACCGTCCGCCCAACCACACCCATTCATTACCTGACGTGATGTGGCGTGGTCCTGTGTTGAGAACCTCCTCCACCTGTGAGTCCTTTTGGTGAGCACCACCTCCATCCGCGGGTCCTGTGGTGAACAACACCACCCCCCGTGGGTCTTGTTGTGAACACCACCTCCGCCCGTGGGTCGTGTGGATCACGTCACGGGACAGGTTTTGTGGCAGGCAGTGGAGGCTGACGACGTAGGCCCCGTCGCCCCGTAACCATATCGTCACCAGGGATTGGCTTATCTTGCCCGACGAACACAAATATGAAAGCTGTATTATCTTCACTCCCTTATCATATCAGCCTAGGCGTGGAGAAGGAAAGTGCATTGGTGTTATGTCTTCGTATTTTTTTTTTTGTGATTGGTAATAACGGTGATGCCAGGTAGAGGCGGTGTTGTGTTCACGTGACGTGTTATGTTACGTGGGTGTGTTCCGGCGGGCGAACAGGAGGCCTTCCCCCTCCACACCCCGCACCGTACACTCTCCCGCCACCGTCCCAGCACTCGGCCCCCGCCTCGCTCTCTCCTCCTCAACATAGCTAATGAATTAGATACGTATACCTGCCGGGATTAGATAATAGATGGTGAGCGGCGGTAGTAAGAGGGTGCGGAAGCGGTGAAGAGTGTGTGATAAAGGGTAGTGCGTCACCGAGTGCGTGTGCGTGTGTGTGTGTGTGTGGCGGTGGGTGTTGTGTTCCAGTGTGGCTGGTGCCGGCGCGGTGTGCGGACATGAGCACCAGAGGCGCGCCCACCTCGTCAAACACCCCCCGGATCACAGTAACAGACCATCAGTGTTTAGTGGTCTCTTGCATGGCCGTCGATATCCTCACACAGTGTCACGCGCTGGACCAGACGGAACCCCTACTACCGGCCACGGTGGAGACCAGAGAGCAATGTTTCAGTGTTAGTGAGGCCTGTTTCACCTGCACCCGTGGCGCTCTGCCGGAGGCTGTTGACTGCACTGCTCACCTCTGGATGCAGCTGCCTCGCTCACTGTGAGGCTGCCTGCTGCACTAGACAGCCAGTCTACCAGTCAGCTGATCACGACTGTAGTAGTGGCTGCTGCACCAGACAGTCAGCCAGTTAGCTGATCACAGCTGTGGTAGTGGCTGCTGCAACAGACAGCCAACTGACCACGAGTGTGGTAGAGTGGCCTCCGTACCCAACACAGTCACGAGATGGTTGGGTGTTGTGCAAATATCAACGCGTACACAAGAGATCATCCACACCGGAATGACTGTTAGATGGCAGAAGTTGGAAGTTGGTGTTGATGTTGTGTTTAAGTATTACTGCGAAAAGACATATAGACAGCAGAGGGTTATAGAAAACTCTGATGCAGACATGTAGACAAAAGAGAGTCATGGAAAACTCATATTCAGGCGTACAGACATCAGAAAGTTTGGGAAAACTTCAATTTCTATTATTATATATTTTATGACTTGGTTGGAAATTAGTCCGAAATGCAACTGATTCTTGTGTTTATATATATATATATATATATATATATATATATATATATATAATCAGAAGGAAACTATATGAAGCTTACTAAAGTTGTGGATGGTTGGGCTGAACGCCCCTTGGCGCCTCCCCATCATGCCCAAACAAGTTCCTCAGACCTGTACACCCGCCTTGGATTCCCTTATACGTTCCAGACCGAGTCAAGCCGCGGCTGATTTGTTCCAGGCCTGGTAACGTGACTCTTGATGTGTTTCAGTCCTGGTAATGTGATTCGACGTGTTCCAGTCCTGGTAACGTGATTCTTATTGGGTTCCAGACCTGGTAACGTGCCTCTCACTGTGCTCCAGTCCTGGTAACGTGACTTTTGCTCTGTTCCAGTCTATTTCACGTGACCGTTGAAGTGTTCCACTTCTGGTAACGTGACTCGTGTTATATTCCTGTCTTTGTAACGTGACCATTGTGTGTTTCAGTCTTGATAACGTGACTCTTGATGTATTCCGGTCTTGTTAACGTGATTCTTGAGGTGTTCCATTCCTGGTAAAGGGATTCGATGTGTTCCAGTCCTGGTAACGTAACTCTTGATGTGTTCCAGTCCTGGCAACGTGACTCTTGATGTATTCCAGTTCTAGTAACGTGACTCTTGATGTATTCCAGTTCTAGTAACGTGACTTTATTTGTTACATTTTTGGCAACGTGACTCTTCGATGTGCTCCAGTCCTGGTAACATAACTCTTGTTGTGTTCCAGTCCTGGTGACGTGACTTGATATGTTCCGGTCTTGGTGATATGACCTTTGTGTTCAAATGGTTTTAACGTGACTCTGGATGAGTTCCAGGTCTGGTAACGTGACACTTGATTTGTTCCAGTCCTGTCTATGCCCCTTGTGATGTTCCAGACCTAGTGACACACGATGATGTGTTCCAGAGGAGGTCAGGTAAATGTTTTTTGTTCCGTTGCAAACCATGTCACTGTGTTCCAGTGGAAGCCATGTCACTGTTGATGTGTTCCAGTGGAAGTCACGACACTGCTGTTGTGTTCCGGTGCAAGTCACGTCACTGATGATGTATTCCAGTGCAAGTCACGTCACTTGATATGTTCTAGTGCAAGTCACGTCACTGATGATGTATTCCAATGTAAGTCACGTCACTGTTGATATGTTCCAGTGGAAACCACGTCACTTGATGTGTTCTAGTGCATGTCACGTCACTGTTGAGGCGTTCCTGTGCAAGGCATGTCACTGATGATGTATTTCAGTGCAAATCACTTCACTGATGGTGTATTTCAGTGCATGTCACGTCACTGTTGATATGTTCCAGTGCAAATCATATCACTGTTAATATGTCTCAATCCATCTCATGTCACTTTTGATATGTTCTATTGTAAGTCATGTCACTTGTCGATGTGTTCCAGTGCAAGTCGCGTCACTCATGTTCCATTGCAAGTCATGTCACTGTTGGTATGTTTCAGTGCCAATCACGTCACTGTTTATGTGTTTCAGTGCAAGTCACGTCATTGTTAGCATGTACCTTGGCAAGTCACATCACTGTTGATGTATTCCCGTCACGCCTCTGTTGATGTCTTCCAGTGGTTGATGCAGTGGTTCATGTTTTTCCGTCGGAGTCATTTCACTGTTGATGTTTTTCTCTAGTGGAAGAGATGTCACATTCAGTTGGTTCTAGTCACAGTCTTGTCACTGTTAGTAGGTACTAGTGCCAGTCACGTTACTGCAGGGGTTCCATTTATGTCACGTCGCTTTGCTTGGAACGTTAAATGCCATATCTCATGTCATAACTCATCACGTATTGCAGTCGAGATCACGTTAATTGTTCACGTTTTCCAGCTTGAGTCACGTGGTTCATGTGTATCTCACTGTTTGTGTGTCGTATGACTTGTTCATGTCTTCTAGCCATAGTCACGTCACTGTTCATGTCTTCTATCCTTAGTCACATCACTGGTCATGTCTTCTATCCTAATCGTTGTCTCTGTTTACGTCTTCTGACTGTCGTCATATCACTGTTCACGTCTTCCAACCATAGGCAAGTCACTGTTCGTGTCTTCAGGTCTTATCCTCGTCACTGTTCATGTATTTTAACGACAGCCACGTCACTGCTCGTGTCTTCTGGTCTTAGTCACGTCACTGTTTATGTCTTCTTTGATGATCCCTTCATTTATCTTACTGTTCCTGTACGTGTCATGTCAGTTGTATTGTGTTCCAGTCGCTACAGTCACGTCAATGTCCCTTTTTTCTAGACCTCGTCATATGCAGCTAGTGTCATGACTGCTTTCCTCATGTTTTGACTCATGAGTAAAATCTTCATGTCTTGACTGTCATGAGAAGGATCCTCGTGTCTTGACTGTCATGAGAAGGCTCCTCATGTCTTAACTGTCATGAGAAGGCTCCTCATGTCTTAACTGTCATGAGAAGGCTCCTCATGTCTTAACTGTCATGAGAAGGATCCTCATGTCTTGACTGCCATGAGAAGGCTCCTCATGTCTTGACTGTCATGAGAAGGATCCTCATGTCTTGGATGCCATGAGTTGGGTCATCATTTCTTGTCTGTCATGAGTAGGATCCTCGTACCTTGAATGTCATGAGTTGGATCCTCATGACGTAAATGTCTTGAATATGGTTCCCCTGTCTTGGAAAACATGAGTCGGGTCCTCATGACCTGAATCTCATGAGTAGGATTCTCATGTCTTGGAGGACATGGTTGAAGGTACTTCCCCTTTTTCCCATCCCACTGTATGTAGCTGCCTCATTGATGGTTCACGACTTAGTTACTGTGACAGTGTTTTAGTTGCAACTTAGTTACTGTGACACTGGTTTAGTAGCAACTTAGTTACTGTGACACTGGATTAGTAGCAACTTAGTTACTGTGACACTGATTTAGTAGGAACTTAGTTACTGTGACACTGGTTTAGTAGCAACTTAGTAACTGTGACACTGGTTTAGTAGCAACTTAGTTACTGTGACACTGGTTCAGTAGCACTTTGGTCTGAGAGGTGTTGGTGGAGGAGATGTCCCTTATGTCGCCTGTCCCGGAGTGGCTCCAGCAGGACATTTGGGGTGTGACTCATGTCTCCTTTAGGACATTTGGGGATGTGCCTCACGCCTCCTGTAGGACATTTGGGATGTGCCTCACGTCTCCTGTAGGACATTGGGGATGTGCCTCACGTGTCCCGTAGGACAGTGGGGATGTGCCTCACGTCTCCTTTTGAACGTTAGGGTGTCTCATGTCTCTTGTAGGGCATTTGGGATGTGACTCACGTCTCGTGTGGGACATTTGGGATGTGTCATATGACTGACTCATGGAGGACATTTGGGAGGAACCTTCAACTCTCGTATTCCATCCATGGCTGCTGCTGCAGGACATCATTATATACTGTGTATGTATCAAGATGGAGAGTCGTTCAAGCGGGTCTTCTCGAAGGCAAGAAGACAAGGGAAGAGATCGGATGTGAGGCAGTTCTGTAAGATGAGTGGCGTGGAGGGTGAGGGAGGAGGCGGTGTGATTGTGTGAGATATGGCAAGTTTCGAGTCCTGCTCGATCAGAGTGTTCAGATGTTGGCGGGCGGTTGTTCGTCCGTCAGCCAGCCAACCACATTGTTCGCTGGTGTCCCTCATGATCAGCGTCCAAAGCTGTTCTTTTAGGTATGTTATTATTATTCTTGAGAATTTGCCAGTGTCCTGGGTGCTGGTGTTGGTGGGATGGGGTGCCTATTCATCCGGCTGTATCACTGGTACAGTGGTACTTACTGTTGGTACGATTCTACTTAACTCTGCTACACTACTACTTACTTATCACTAGTACACTACTAATGACGTATCACAGGTACGCCAGTACTAATTTGTCTCTGATACACTTTAGCTTATCACTATTATGCTACTCCACATTACAAGTGTACTACTACTGTTACACTGCTACTTATCATTAGTACACTGCTATTTACTTATCTCAGGCATAGTCCTAGCTTCACATCACAGATATAGTCCTAGTATTCACTGGTAAACAACTGCGCACCACTGATAGACAGATGGTACCTTACACCTTCTGATTGTTTGCATCCAACGTGACGAAGCCAGAGGAAGTCAGGTCTCTCGTGTTTTCAGTTCACACTCGCCCTTTCTGGTGTGCTCTTGAACCTGCCAGGATGGTACATTGCAGCAAGTAATATATA
>JAUUDZ010466573.1:1424-11991 GCA_032361705.1 Panulirus versicolor
TGATAATTGCTATCATTGGTTTTATGTTATTAAATATCATAGATTTATTTAAACTTAAAACTGGTAACCAGTCTCATAATAAGCTCAGCTCTGTATAACAGCTATATTCAATTTTACAAGAATTTGATTGGTGTCAGTAATTTAATTGAAATCTAAATACCTCAATAACTGCTAAGTTTTCTAAGATGGAATGTGTTTTTACATACCACTCTTTTTGATGTTTTCATCATGGTCTCAGTTAACTTATAACACCCCCCCTACACACACACACACACATACACACACACTGAAATTTCATAACCCCTCCCTACAACAAAATCCTGGATACATGCTAGCACTAGTCTATGAGTTTCCGATTTGTTCCACAAACACAAACAGCCTCAAAAAGACCCAGTGGTCAGTTTCTGTTTAAATTCCTTTGTAAAATTCCTTTGTATTTGTAACCATCATGGCTCTCCATTGGGCCTATTCTCCAGGCACTAGCAAACAGTAATGATTTTTTACCAAGTTTGCTGACGACTCAGAGGTCATATGAATTGAAAGTTCACAAAAACATGCTCTTATAGAACATATCAACACCTCCACCAGTGACCATCAAACCATCATCTGTTGAGGTGTAAGGGAGAGTGCTTATTTACTTCCTTACTAGGCTGCAAGAAAGGGACAGGGTCTTTGACTAATTGAGCAGTCATTCATCCATTGGGCCATTTCTCCAAGTACTGCCAACCAATAATAGCTTTTTACTTAGTTCACTTAAAAGATGCAGGTAATACAAACTTGGCAAGCAGTGGTTTGATACTTGCTAGTGGAGATGTTATGTTCTACAAGCTATGTGTCTTTATGCACTTATTTCAGGTTTGTATAATCTCTGTTGGCAGTGAAAGTAAGTAGCAATATCAAGTGCTTGGGAAGGAGGCCCATTGGGGATCTTCACTGCCTGTATGCAAGATGAATGAAATTTCATTTAGTTAAATAGTTGGCTTCTTTCTTTTAAGTATGGTTGCCAAGTGGATAAGCACTCTGGCTCTTTCCTTGGTAGGCATTGGTATTAGGCTTGCTGGTGGTGCTGGTATGTTCTGTAACATCTGTTTGTTGATGATTCTTATTGTTAGACATCAATTATTCTTATAAAGCTTGGTTTTGGTTGTTCTTAGATTTTTCACTATCACATTCTTTTCCCAGGAAGAACCTGTTTGATGCTAAGCAAGCACTCACAGAGATCAGACAGCTAGTTTCAGTATTCTCTGAAGATATTTCAGAGGTCCCCAATGTCATCAATACTGCCTTTCGGAAGAGACAAAGGCTTTTCTTTGGGCATCCAGACTGCCTTTTTCCTTAGTGTAAGTATTCTCTGAAGATGTTTCAGAGGTCCCCAATATCATTAATACCACCTTTCCAAAGAGACAAAGGTTTTTCTTTGGTAATTAAGAGTGCCTTTTTCCTTGTAGGATTTTCTGGTTAATCCATATACGTCCCAGATCCTTGAGGACTTTGAAATATTCCTCCAATCCAGAAAACGAAATTAAAATTTACTCATTTTTGAAGCAATGTTTAAGATTGAGAATGCTCAATCTGTCATGTTCTTTCTGCAGAGCAGTTCTGTAGATAAAGGAATTATGGAGTCCCCCTATTTTTTATTGAATTTCATCCTGCACTGACAGAGCAGTCAGTTAAATTGGAGCTCAGTGGAAGAGTCTTAGGGCATATCTTAATACAGCTTTCAAACAGAATGACTTTTACAAACTGTCTGATGTCTGAGCAATAGTGCACATAACAAACTTTGTCTTCTCTTAATAATGGAAAACAGATAGAGTTATTGCAATCCTCACCCTTTATGGCTCCCTCTTATCCCACAAGGCTATTAAGAATGTTCTAAGAACTAGATCTTTTAGAACCATCAGGCTGAAGAAAACTTGTTTTTAACCTTGTCTTGATGAAGGAAACTGCCAGAAGGAAACATTGAGTTCATGGCTCTGTTATTCCCAAATCTGAAGGAATAATTCAAGAGGGATTTGCAATTCCTTCCATATGCTTTTAAGAAGGAAGAAATGTAGTGCATTTAAGTCCAGCTTTGCTGGAGGCAGAAGTCCCTTTTCAAGACTGCCCTTTCAAGGCAATTAAGCTGGGTCTTCAGGCAGATTCCCTTCGAAATAGCTCCTTACTAGTTGAGACTTCCAAGAACTTTTGAGTCTGACAAGTGGAGTGTCTAATATTGAAAAAAAGGTGTGGAGTGGAACTGGCAGGTCTTTACTTGGCCATTACAGGATTACCCTGTAAACAAGTAAGTCATAGAGCCTGCTGGAGGACACCCCCTCCCCCTTCATACTCTTTTTTTTGGTCAAAAAGGGAACCAGCAGGTATAGAAAGATTTTGAATTTGTCTCTTCCAAATACCCGCATACTTTGAAATAAGTTTAGCATAACCACAGCACAAAGTTTCCACTTGGCTTCACAGATTAACAACAGGGCAATCAGCCTAGGCTTAAAGGGCACATGTTGGCACATTTCAGAACACCCCTGAATGGGTAGGTTTTTACCATATGGAAGTGGTTCACAGACTGGTAGTTGAGGGTGATAATATTTAGTTTATGCATAGCCCCACAATTTTCCAGAGTAATATCAATCCTGCTGCAAAAACTAATATCCTTGGAAATAATAGTTCTTGCTTACTTTGACGACATTTTGGTGATATCAGCTTCAGAGGAGGAATCTGCCAGACATGGCTTCAAGTCCTAAACACTTTTCAAAAAGTGTTTTATCATTGATTCTGGTAAGCTCTGTTTTTCCAGTTAGAACTTTACATGTGTAGTAAAAGATTGGAACACTCAGAGGGGCATTCTGTTTCTCCCTTATGGTCCCAGACCTCGGTGTTTCAATATCAGTCACTTATGGTCCCAGACCTCTATGTTTCGATGTCAGTTAGAGTAATTTGTTATAAAGTTAATTTTCACACCTCTGTGCAGTGACATGTGAAGGCCAAAATCGTTATATTCTCAATAAATAGATTTTTTCCTGCAGAAAGGAGAAATCTTGCAATAGCACTTCCCAAGAAATTTTTTAGATCCTTAATTTGGTGTACTGACTCAAAGGACCTCAAAAAAATCCATATCTTAGAGATTTTCTGTGACTTTTGTTGTGGTTTTGATGGAAACATTGAATCATGGTTGGGTTTCCATTCATCAGTCATAAAGGTGATGGCCCTTATATGTAGGCACTATGCCAAAGTTCTTTCATAACAAAAAGGGGCTGTTGTCCTGTTGTTCTTCATATCCCAATATGTCCTAATTCCAGGGTGTGGAATTTTATTTCATATAAACATTGTTGTGGCTGTCTGCTGCCAAATGAACAAAGGTTCTAACAAATTTGTCTATCCCAGAGTTAGTGGAAAAGATTTTTTCCCATTCTATGTCTAAAGGGATTTCCAAGCCTCTTATTTTCAAGGATTATGCTGCATCTGTGCACATGCCTAACTGAGATCAGGCACAGAGTCAAGTTAAAGATGTCCATTGGGATGGAGTTTTTAACTTGAGCCTTTCCTGATGAGTAGGTAGGTCCCCAAATGGATCTCTTTTCTAGTGGAACAAATGCATTACTAAAAAAAAGTCTGAAGGTTTCATTATCATGCCCTGGCAACCTACTGGTCCACAGTGCATCCAATTTTGTTAATGTTGAAGTTTAAAATTATGCAGGATTTTAGAGGAATAGTATTTAAATCAAAAATGAAACTTATTTCCTCCAACAAACTTACTATTATGGGTGTATGGAGCATAGTGCAGAGGGTAGAGAATGAGGAGGCAAGGCTGGACAACGGCTGTAAATATTCAGCTTTCCCACACTTTTCCTGCCATTCATCTGCTGTCAGTTAATCCACCACTAGCAATAGCCAACAGTATTGCAATGCCACATGATTTGTGGATAATAATATAGGAAATAAGGGTACAAGGTAACCTATGTATTATGGTATGTCAGGGTATGTCAGAATATGACGTAGATATTTTGTAATTAACATTTAGTGCACTGCTTAGGTCTGTGGAGGGCAGTGTCCAAGTCTTTTATAAATTATAATCAGCAACTTTATAAATTAACAAAACAGCTGTCTGTGACAGTATTTATTCTTTGAAACTCAAATTTGACTATAATTGATGGTATTCGTCATTACTGCCAGCATATTTGGCCATTCAAATAACACTGACAGCTGTTTCCTATGATTATCATATTATACATGAAATCAGATGCACTGTGGACCAGTAGGTTGCCAGGTCACACAAAAAAACAAAATTATGAACCATTGACACTCCATGTTCATTTGTACATCACTGCATGGCCTTTTTATTTCCAACCTCTCTCTTTCCATCCAGTAAATCAGGGTTAACCATCTTCAATAGTCTAATGGGATACTGTGTAGCAGAGGGAAACCTTACTGCTGGAGGTATTAGCTTATAATGTCTGTCATCTTCCTTGCTGTAACTGTAATGACAACATAAACAAGGGAATGACATCATTTTTTTCTTGCAGGCAAAAATACCCGATATCTTAGTTATGTAACTGGTGTTAATTGTTATAGGCTTACCCATGATAATGGACCAGAATTTAATGACATTTCTCACCCCTCTCTGTAAATTCTACAACACTCAAGAGCTCAACACTGTAGCTATGTACTATAATATGTTTTTGTAAAATGAAGCTGTATACTGTTTTTTTAGTACATGTTCATGTGAAGAAGGTCCTAAGATATTATCAATGAAGTATCTTAGTACATTTTTACTTTAGTCCTTGGTTGAAACACAAGGTCAGAATACTTTATGAATAAACTCATGAGTAATTATAGTGGAAAAATATCTCTTACGAAGCATCCAAACCATGCAGTCTGTTACAATCACCACATAACATTTTTAGGTTTTGAGTGTGTTGATTTAATTATAAAAGTAAAACCAGGTTGGTAGTTTATATTTTCATTTCTTTCTTTCAGGTTGACCCAACAGACTACAAGCAATTTGTATACAAGTGCCATACTTGCCTTCTTGGTTTCAAAAGGCGAGGGATGCTGGTAAATCACTTAGCCAAACGCCATCCTAGTGTGGACCTGACTAGTGTACCTGAACTCAACCAGCCTATTCTTAAGGCCACACGCTGTTATTACTGCCAGTACTGTGATAAGGTAAGTATTTGGTATAGTTGTACTGTTTATCTACAGTTTGCCAATTTTTTCATAAATTTGGGAAAAAGTAGCCTTGCCCTAATTGCATATATGTTATTGCCTCATTTGAAACATAGACTATAATTTCTGTTAATGACAGTTTTACAATTGCATTTAGAATATTTTGCTCATTTTAGAGGTATCGCAGCAGCAGCAAGCGCAAGTTGCACATTTTAAAATATCATCCAGGAGCAGAACTTCCACCTCCATCCACAACCCACAATGAGAGTGAAAGTGGTGAGGGACCTTCTTTCTCCCAAACTGTTGGTGCCACCACCACATATCCCCATCCATGTAAATGGTGCTATCGCCAGTATGCTTCAAGGGCAAGACTTCTGCGTCATCAGCGTCATCAACATAAAGACCTTTGTGCTGATAGCTCATCACTTAAGGATTTTGCTGCAGATGTCCCTGAATCAGCAGTGAGTGATGTTGATCCCTTAGTAGAGGCTCCTGCTGGTTTGTCTGGTGAGCTTGCACTCGGAAGTCAACTTGTAACAGATGGTAACCTCTTACGAAACCATCGCCTTGTGAGTTTAGCACGTGGAGAGCCCAGTACTTCTGGAGCAGAGGGCACAGAAGATGACTTATTAACTCAGGCAATGGGAGAAATTACACCTCTAGCCAGTGGTGACCAATATGTACGTTTAGTAGGCACTGGGGCTGAGGGACAATCAGTAGTAGTTGGAACAACACAGACAGCTCGCCCCTTGTTAGTAAGCAGTGATGGGGGACAACAGGGTGCAACATTAGCATTGGTAACAACTGACAGTCCTGACACAGTCACCCTTTCTCTTCCTGCTGGACAGATTATTTCCCTGATTCCTGGACTGTCAGTAGCAGGTACTGCTTCAGCAGTTACATCAACCTCCAGATCAGTTACAAGTGGAGGAGGATCAGTTAATATCCATACTGTAGATACACAAGAAGGAGTAGGATCAAGTGGAGAGCTTCAGGGAGAAGGGGTATCAACCATGAGAATGGCCTCTTCACTGGGTTCAGCTTTGAATGATAATGAAGCAGAAGCTGCTGAGCAGGTGGTATTAGCAACTCACCAGCCACCCTCACCTTCAAACTCTTTGGTATGGCAACAAACACTGGCATTTACCAGTGCACCTACATAAGAGTATTTTGCTATGATTATAAACTGTGTACATATACATTTATATCAGTTCTTGCCTACATAAATGGTTAGAACTTAAAGATTTTTGAATTTCTCTTTTGGTATGAGAACACAGAATGTCATTTTATTTTCACTTTTACCAACTAATTGCCTCAGAAAATATGACAAAGTGTGAACTTTTATGTATGAGTTTCATCTGGTGATTTTAAAAACCATGAACAAAATAACTAGTCTGTATATCTCATGTACCCTAGAAGTGAAAATGTAAACCTTATGAATTTATGATGAAATGATTTTTATATCCCTGTAACTGTTACTTTCATCCTTAGACTACATTAGATTATTTTCATTTTCCTAGTAAATCAACTGAAAGTTAATCTTACCACATTTATAGGTACACTAAGAATCACTGTCTGCGAAAATGTCTTAGTGTGTTTTACACCATATGAGATTGTGATTATGCCCTTACTTATTATCATAGAAAATGCTTTGCTGTAACTATAACAGAGTCCAAATTATCATTGAATAATCTTGGCACAAATTTATGCAAATTGTTGGCAAAAATTCACAGAGATGGACAAAGAAGACCTATGCTTCCAGAGATGACCCTACCCAGCCCCACACACTGACCACCCTACTCGCATACATACTCACCTCTTATACATATGATAACACTTAAAAGCACATCTAACATGGTCATTCACCTGCAATCTCAACTTCCACTTAGTTTGTGTACAGACACAAAAAGTGTCATGTTTAGGAGATGTAGAACATGAGGATTGAGTACTTCAAATTGACAAATTGAAAGGGGTTAAAAAGGAAAAGAAAAATTATGATAGCAAATGAAAAGAGATTCCTAGTCCTAATAGGATTCATCCAGATACCACCCTGACTAAAACAAGAGCTAGAGAGGAACAGATAAATCTTGATATTGGTTCACAGGAAATACTGGAGGAATGAGAGAAGAAGGAAAAGACTAAATAGATTGATGAATTAAGTGCTGAGAGGAAGGGATGGCCTCTTACTTACATCAAAATGAAAGATAATAGCTAAAGTGCTAAGGCAGACTCAAAGGATCATGAAATATTCATTAAGGTATCAAGTAAACTAATAAAAGCACAGGAGAAAATATAGAAAGAATTTTTATGATGGAGGATCCAGAGAAAGAGACAGAACCTCTTATCTGTAAAGAATCAGTTGGGTCTTACAACAGGACTATACTTACTTACCTGCTCCAAGAGTCTCTTCTATTCTTATGAGACTCCTGTAGCACTCAGAAAGCTGGCCATATCCACCTGCCAGGACTACTGGTTATGCAGTTTTGTGATGTTATGGGTGCAGTTACATGCAGAGTGCAGGGCAATTGAGTATAAGTGCTCTGTGTCTTTATGGTAGCTGCATCATGGGCATGAAGAGCTTTGGGATATGGTTGAAACTGTTTGTAGTGATAAGTGATGTCCAGAGCACAAGTGGAAGAATGTGACTGGCAGTGCAGTTTCTGGTGGTTGAAGTTTAAGACCAAGTTGGAAGGCTGGTTGTTTAGTGCTTCTTGGGTTATTTAGGTGTGTATGTGTTTGCCAATGATATATATATGTTGGGGTAGGGGGATCTGCGAGTAAAGGTTAATGAAGTAGAAGGCAAGGGTAAGTTTTCAATTTCTACTTGGGTGTGGGTGAAGCATATTAAAAGTAATATATACAAAAGCAGGTAGATTGGTGGATATTAGCAAAGAACTTAAATTTAAAGACCATACAAGTTAGTTTAAAATGAAGTATTAGATATAGCTAAGGTTATCTTCTTTTAAAATTTAATTGCTTCTCCTGCCATTGCAAGGTAGCATCAAGGACAAATGAACAAAATATATCAAGTGAAATTTAATTGCAACCAATTTTTTCCTGAAGGCTACACAGCAGCAGAGAAAAACATGACAGTTAGCAAGTCATTTCTAAGAAGTATCAATACAATTGGACCCTTCACAACACCACTATTAGAGAAATATTTATCCTCAAAATCTGCTTAATTGCTTTGTCTACATTATATTTTTCTTCATACTTGTTCCCTATCTCCAGCACAGGAAGGTAGTGCCAAGGAATGGAGGAAGAATAACCTCATTTACTTGCATCCACCTTAGCCTTCATTTATGATGCACCAAAACTGTAGTTACCTATCCACAGCCAAGTCTCACAGACCTTTCTGTGGTTTTCCCAGACTACCTCACATGCCTTGGATCATCCCACTGACAGCACAATGCTCCCTGTACAGCGCATCACTGTAGTTCTCTATTCCCGTGCATCATGTCCCACACCCTACTGCTTCTTCAGGTCCTGATGACTCAAAACACTTTTAACTCTATCTTTCCATCTCACCATTGATTTCCCCATCCTCTTCTTTCCACTTCTTACATGTATATGCTCTTCATCAGTCTTTCCTTACTCATCACCTCTATATACCCAAATAATTTCAGTACAACCTGTTGATCTACCTCAAACATAGTACTTTACTACCACACCTCTCTCTTCCCCTGCCATTCCTTACTCAGTCAACCTTCCTTATGCCACATATTGTCCTACGACATTCATTTCCATTACATCTACCCTCTTATGTACTTTTACATTTAGGGCTCATGACTTGCATCCATACTGCACCAATAGGAACTACTCTACCATCAGACATACCTGTCTTTGCCCTTACAGACAGTGATTTTTTTTTTTTTCAGACAACCTAGTACATGTAGGATCTTTGCCCTCTTCTCCACCCTTTGGTTCATTTCAGGTACTATTTTATCATCCAGTGCCATGTCTATGCTCACGTATTCAAATCACTCTTTTTCCGTCAGGTTCTTTTCATTCAGTTTCTCCTTATTAAACCTCATAACCCGACTTTCATTCACATTAACCCTTAACTTCCCCTTTTTGTACACACTCGCAAACTAAGATACCAGGTTATGCAGTTTCTCACTTAAGAGTGTGCCATCATATCCATGTCATTTGCAATTCGTAACTGACTCACCTCCTAAGCCCCCTTCCCCACCCTGTGACTCACTTCTGCTTCCATGGTTCCATTCACTGCTAAGTCCATTCCCAGATATCTAAAACACTTCTCATCCTCAAAAGTTTTTTTCATTCAAGCGTACATCCTAATTAACTTGTCCCTCAACCCTGATGAACCAAATAACTTTGCTCTTATTCATATTTACTCTTAACTTTCTCCTTTCACACACTTTTCCAAGGTTAGAAGCTAACCCATGGTGTGTATGCATCTGTCTGTCCATCGACATATTTGTCACACTCTCGAAGCCGCATGAGATTAAAGTCAATGCTGTCCCCACCGATATCTATCTGATGCCCGTTCCCTCTGGGAACTCCCATCAAGGAGGTGGCCATGGCAAAAGAGTCTCCTTTCATCCCTCTCCTTACATGCCTCTCTTCCAAACAACATTCCTTGCATTCTCCCATCATTTCTTTCCATCAAGTGTTCTTCCACTTTATTTCCCCATGTTACAGATGGTCCTCCTCTCACACCAACCCCTATAATTGTACTACCATAACTCTATATGTAAACCCCCAGTCTTGCACCTTTTCACATGCCCCAAACACCTCAAAGTATTACATTCAACCACTCTACAATTTAGTCCCTTTGCATTCCCTGTCATACCACATCTCTCATACACCCCTTCATTTCTTTCCTCATTCCATATAGTTATACTACATGCTCCTCTCAGAAAGCTCATTAACACAGCCTAGATTATGGACCTCTGTGACTCATTCCATGTCCATGTTTCAGCTGCATAGGTCAGATTTGGAGGACTATGCTGTCCCTTAATCCTCTCTTCACTACCATACTGACACCTCTGCCCTTACTTATTCTATTCAGGAACACTGACTCTTCTAACCTGTACTGCTCTCTCCCTTATCTCTCCTTCCACATTAACAAACTTACCTAAGACGGTTCCTAAATACTTAAATTCTCTCACCTCTTCCAGTCTGTCTCCCCTCCCCATATCCAAAAAAAAAAAAATAATAATAATTCAGGTTCCCAGTGAATTGGTCTGCTGCAGGGGTGTGTGATGTCCCAATGGTTGTTTAATTTATGGATGAGGTGGTTAGGTTGTTAAATGCAAGAGTTTTGGAGATGGGTGAGTATGCAGTCTGTTGTTTGCTGATGATAAAGCTCTAGTGGCTGATTCATGTGAGAAACTGCAGAAGTTGGTGACCAAGTTTGGAAAAGTGTGTGAAAGGAGAAAGTTGA